>CABEEJ010008499.1:0-23547 GCA_901482245.1 Timema douglasi
GGCATTTGGCCTAAAGGCAGTTGGCCTAAAGGCATTTAGCCTACACTTTAGGCCAAATGACTTTAGGCCAAATGACGGGTACCCGTCTTATCTTCTAGAACATTCCTTGAGTAGTGGGATGAACCCATCTTTTGTCTCTTCCCTGCATGCTTCCGGAGAAGATTTGGCCTGGGTGCCCGATAGAGACAGGAGGGTGCTCTCACCACGTTCACATTTACTGCTAAAGATAGTGTTAATTGAGTGAGTTTTAAATATTATCACGTTAGATCAGATCTTATTACCTCTATAAATTAATCAAGAAGATTGTATAAGAAATATAATCATTACACCTTGCTAGCTTCACGCCCAACCAAGTTTTAACTCAAACTGATATCATACTAGACTCATTCTCCGGCTGGATTATTGTACCCGTAAACAGGAACTATATGTCTAATCAGCACAGTAATAAAACTAAAAGATTCCATTACCGGAAAACTCTAAAAGGGGCGATAATAGCCCCTCCTTCCTCTAGTTCAATTCGTTAAAATTTGCTGCTGCCGTCTCCGTTACTAGACTGGATTGATTGGTGGTTGGATGGCGTACGGGGAGGGGTAATTCAATATTCTCTTTTATAGTCGCGGTAGGCTTTGAGATTAGAAAGAGAGGGAGAGCAACGAGTTACAATTTTATTACAATATATTAAGTACTTCTCTAATCAATTTTTGTAGACTCAAATTAGTCAAATTAGTGGGATAATAGATAATCAAATCACATGTCTTGGCTTGAGGTCTATAATTTCCACTCATTATTGACTCATCAAATATGTAAGCCTTCCATGGAAAGTTTGATTATAAAGTTCCATGAGTAGTTAACGATAGCAAGAAAACTTTAGAAAAACAATTTTTAGTTTTAATCAACGAAAACCAAACTATATTAATGACATGCAGAATGTGTCGGTCATCAACTTCGCGTCGTATCTACCGCACGCACACATACACGTCTGGAAGCCAGGATTTGAATAGTTTGGTTAGAATTTTTTTTATTGATTAAAAATTTGGTTTTAATAAATAAAATTAGATTGATTTCTGGCTGTTTGAAGCAATGAAAAGAGTTGCCAGGTGTAACCACGCAATCCATTGTGCTGTTACTATGGTCAGTGGCGGATACTTCTTCTGTTAAAATTATAAATATTTATTTTATTATTGAAATTTGTGTTTCCATTTAGATTTTAATAAATTTCTAACTCTAAAATATAGCTACGAGTAAAATGTAAACTGGAGGGTAAAAATGTAAATTCAGAGTTTTTATATATATATCATCACGCCTTACTACCCGTTTGGGCTATGCGCTGTTTAACTACTCAATTTGAGCATAGAGGCATGGGGTTTTCACCAACATAATTATATTTCGTGAGAAGTAACATCATAATAATTTTCAAATTTATAAAAAAGAAACTTTAAAAATGCTTATACCTATATAACTTGAACAACAATTTATTTATAGATTTGTTTATTATTTATCAATGCATCGCCTTGTGCTGGTTTTGTTCACTTTTTAAAAGGGACTCAACTCACACAAAATAACTGAGATTGTTAAACCATCTCAATGTTTAAATATAACGTCATAGAAAACTATACTCGTGCCATGTAAAGGTTTTATATGTCGGTCAAAAGATGTGTTTTGGCATGAAACGTTCTGACTCCTTAGGAAGGAACCTCAGAATATAGTCCCAACACTATTAGAGAACGAAATGTGAACCTTTCTCTTGTATAGTAATGGTGGAACAGTATCTTGTTGTCAAACTGTTGGTGACGACATTTAGTTGAGGCGGGCCATTTAGTTAAACACTGGTCCAAGGTAGCAATAAATTAGAGAAGACGGGCATCTACCTCAGGACCCAATGCTCATGAGTTCAAACCCAGTCAGGGTTTTTCTTGAGCGATAAAAATTCGTAGCACAACCTCCTTCGAAGCGAAGGTAAGGCTGTCAGCCCCGTGCCGATTGTGAAGTGTGTGTGAAAATACGATTATCGGCGAAATTGGTAAGCTCTTTAGCACTTACTCTTAGAAATTTAGAGTGGAAGGCAATGGGGAACCACCACACTTTCTGAACTCCCCTAGCTCATGTGATTTCTACCAGATAGTGCAGGCAGCACTGACCAGCCAAAGGGCTGATTGCATGTTCAGTCTCAGATGGAGAGAAATCACATCAAACCAACCTCCGAGTTGTGGACTTGGTAAGAATAATAAGATTGCGTGTTTGTATCTTTGAGTGAAATAATGGGATATTGGTACAGTGGTAATAATATAAATTAGAAGGGAAGTAATAAATGTTTGGACCTGAGCACGATTCGTTCGAACCACTGTAAGAATTGTGATTGGTGATACGAGGTTTCCTCAGACATGATTGATTACAACATATGTGATCAAAGTAGCCTATCACACAACACATATACGACCGAGGAAATAATTGGGAAACTTTATTATTCACAAAAAATATTGCAAAAATTCATTATTCGTTAACAGAATTAAAATACTTAATAAAAAGACACACCTTAATTGAGTTGTACACCAATTTACGCTTATGGGGTAAGGATGAGGAAATTAGAGCTTAGAGGGAAAATATCCGACTTGTCGAGGGAGAGTGAAAAACTTTTTTTTACAATCATTCCTATTTCCAGCCTATGACTGGGTCAATATTTTATTCAACATATTTTTCCCACCACCGGCTTGCGAGCCCTGGTTTAGCTTCATATGTCTTGTAGCCTATCTTAAGACTAGGACAGACACAACATCCAGTCCCCCGGCCGTTAATCCATCACTGTTAAAGGATAAACCCACATCTCACCAATAATACATTTTTCAGCCATACTGGGTATCAAACCCGGAACCCTTAGCTCAGTAGACAGACACGCTATCGACTGTGCTAAGGCATTGGACGGATTGAGAAACTATTTAGGCAAAACCACTCTAGTATTCATCCAGCCGGGATTCGAATAGTGACCTCCCCGTCCCCAGTAAATTCGAATACATGAGTATAAAAGATAATCCCCGTTCCCACGATACCCACGTCCCAGAATACCTACTACTATTTATAGTCTCTATGAACCGATACTATAATTTCTGTATTTTACATGTTTCCCTCTTTTATACACGCGAGTTGTTGACCACCCTGTGGTTGTATTAGCCGGCTCAGCTAAGCAACTAGTACTGTTTATCTTCCCAAGTCAACAGATAGAGCTGATTGTATCGCAACTAGTTTCCGACGCAAAGTGTCGAAGCTTATCCAGCCAAGTAGTTCCAAAAGGTTGGCAGACGTGTTGCTTGAAGTGGCAAGCCTGACAGCTGGTACCACTTCCAACAGGTTGGCGGTGAGACGCAGGAGCTCACCAACTTTGCTCTTTGTTCAACCGGGAGGCGTGAAGGGCGGGAACTCTTGGAAGCGAGTCTGGTCATGACAGTGAGTATGCCAGCCGAACAAAAGAAAGTAAAGTTTTAGCGATGTTTGAGAACACGATACAAAGAGACGCCTTTCCTTGCATATATAAAGTGTGGGAATCTCAATCTTCGCGTTAAAATAATAGTGAACGTCCATGAAAGAATCTTACTAGCCATCTGAAGGAGTATGGATGAGCAAGGTAGAATTCAGAACAAATGAAACCGCGATTTGACTAGACGGGTAGTATGACACTAGTTAAGAGAAAAACCCTCCAGTGCACCAGGTCGGGATTCGATCCTTGACCATCACATCACCAGTAAGCCAATGGTTTAATGTGTTTGTCCAGTGATGCATTTAGCTTGATTAATTAAATATGTCAAATATGATTAGTACGTTTTAATACAAATGAGATTCTTCATAGCAATTTGCTATAATGAACTCAGATAATTTAAATATATGGGGCAAATAAGGTCGACAGCATTGTTCCTTGAGATAGTATTGAAAACCACATTCTAGATATACATATAAGTGTCTTCAGCCAGTGTTCGAACCTTGTCTTTGTTACTGAGACAAAGTGTAGATGTACATGTTAGTGTCTTCAGCCAGTGTTCGAAACCTTGTCTTTGTTACTGAGACAAAGTGTAGGTATACTGTAACGCCCCCTTATTAATTTCTTTACCTCGTAGGAATAGGACACTAACAAAAAATACTACAAGGATAAGAAGGAGTCATCTGACATAACAATATTATAGAGAAAATAGAATAAGCCAGAGTTAAATGTAAAGAGTAATTTAATTCATTGAAAAATAATAAACCGTAATTTTAGTGACCTTAATCTCTTCAATTATCTAGTAGAACGAAGAAAATCATAGTTGAATACATTAATGCTAAATAAGATTAATGCAATTAGACCAAGTTAGCATTATATAAATAGAGCTATTAATAAACAGTGATTCCATATCGATCCAAGAAAAATATAAAAAGCTTGAAGAGCCTTTCTAATTTGTTACAAAAGTGTCTGAATATCTACAGACATTACATTAACCTTTCCAAAGTAATGTTATATAATTATTTTACATACTTTTACTTTAAATATCTCGACTTTGAATATCAAACTTTACACAAAACGAAAGTACCTTCAAGTACTACAATACATATTTTAACCACAAACATTACGTTAAAATATACACGAGAGTTTAACATCTCAAACCTAATGCAAACTCACGCGGGGCTACTTGAATCGGCATCGTTCAACTACAAATCAAAGTCTAACAATGATATTAATTTAATGAACATTAGAAGTTTGCCAATTTTACGTTACACAAAATATTGAATTGTAAATAAATGAATTTAAATGTACAACAACAAAACCTAAAATAATACTGAAAAGCCAGATAATTAAGATAAGTGATTTTAATATATATTTCAATTAATATTACGTTAATTTAGAACAGCAAACAATAAAAAATTACTGACATCTTTAAGAAACAAGCCCTTAAGTGGCGACATGAAACAGAAGTTTCATTTAGTTAGAAAATCGCATTTAAATAACGCCCACATCTAATACACAAATATCAGCCTATCTCGACTATAACAAAATTAAATAAAATAGTTAAGAGTTCCATAATTTAAACAAAAAATATTAAGAGTATTTTAACTTCCCTTTACAGTGTCCACAATTTTAGAAGTTGTCTCCTGACGATATAAAATAATATACATAGTCCATCCATCATGGCGTTGAAAAATTACAATATTTAATAAATATAACGGAGATCCACCCTCTATACGGTAGCTAGTTCAAAAGTCTAACATTTTATAAATATAACGAAGATCCATCCTCTACGGTGCCGAGTCCAATAGTAGAATAATATCTTCCAAACATCCATATTATATAGTGAGATAACTACGTAGGTATTTTGATAGGAATAGTTCATTTTAAGCCAGGTGACGTCGCATTTTGGGAGGATCATGCTCTCTCCCGCACGTAGGCCCTCTTGCTTGTAGGTCGCTGATTGGTCATCCCGCTTCGAGTAGACGCTTCTCTGTTTTGTTGACAAAATATATTTTTGACTGATTTGCTGCTGACGTCAGAGAACAGGTGATGGTTGCTCCAACCCGCCCACAGAGGGCAGCCATGTTCGCGTCTTCTTTTCATGTCGTGAGCCATTTTCTAATTTAGGCCATTATATCTCCAACTACTGTGTTGTCTTAGTGTGTATTATTGCCACTAGAGAGCAGGTCTCTTATAAATAGATTATGTCCTGGTATTGTATAGTTCAAATATTGTTGTCACAAGATGGAACACTCATTATATCTCCAACTACTTTGTCTTAGTACGTATTATTGCTACTAGAGAGCAGGACTCTTATAAATAGATTATGTCCTGGTATTGTATAGTTCCAATATTGTTGTCACAAGATGGAACAGCCATTAAGGTTTAATAGTTTATCACGCTATGTTTGGAATATTTTGTTTGTTCAAGTTACTGTCACCAGATGGGAGAACGGTTTAGGTTTAGGTAGAGTAACCTCGATGCGTTTCTGCGTTCCTAGAAGAGTACTCGCTAGCCGTTCCGTCTTATGGCGGTGGTAATATCCAGACCAGCAAGGAAAAAAACAAGAAGTTTGACCGCCATTTTGAAGGTGTACTGGCTTTTGTTTTGTTTACTTCATAGCCTAACATAATGATAATATTGGTCTGCAACTTAAATTTATTTATTTATTCATGTGTTATTTTATATTTATTTTTTAATTTCTTATGAGCTATTTTTCTTTGATGCTTCATCAAATTCTAACTGGTTATCAAAATATTTCGCAACAAAATAAATAAACTTGTTCATTTTTAAATTTAGGTGCTATTAATATTATATCGATATGAATTTATATATATACTAGCTGACCCGGCAAACGTTGTTTTGCCATATAAATAATTTTTAAGTAATTTCTAGTGTAGACAAAAAATAGCTTACTTATTGTAAGTGTGTAAGAATGTGGTATATGCGTGAAATAGGCATGGAGCGCTGTGAACGATGAGGGAATATAAAAATAACAAAAGGCAAACATTATTTTTAAGTTATTATAATTTATTCCTTAAAATTATATATCATTAATTAATCAATTACGACAGTAACACTAACAAACAATATCAATCTCTTAATGCCATAGCGTNTTAATCAATTACGACAGTAACACTAACAAACAATATCAATCTCTTAATGCCATAGCGTGAACAATATTTTTTGTTAGTCCATCTTTAGCTAACACAAACAAACTGGATGGTTTACCCACTCGAGAGCATGCCACGTATAATTGTCCGTGTGAAAAACATGGTGTTCTCAAATCTAAGCCACAAATAGACATCGTTTGACCTTGGGATTTGTTGATAGTCATTGCAAATGCCAATCTAATCGGAAACTGAATACGTTTGAATTGAATTGGCACATGACGATTGATCAGTTATCGACCGGGGATGAAAAATGATTAAATTACTAAAATGGCTATTAAAAAATAGGGGTTGGTGATAAAAGGGTAAAAATTTAGGGTTGTATGTATTTTTTAATGCGACATAATAAAAAAAATAAAGATATTTAAAAAATGTCTAAAAATTATATAAAAATGTTAAGGGTGGACAACCCTTATCACTAAGGGGTATGAAAAATAGATGTTGGCCGATTCTCAGACCTACTCAATATGCTCACAAAATTTCATGAGAATCGGTCAAGCCGTTTCGGAGGAGTACGGGAACGAACATTGTGACACGAGAATTTTATATATAAGATATATATATATAGCACCACATCTTGCCACCTGTTAAGGTTATGCACATATATACTAATTAGGGTAGTGAGTTAAGGACGAGGAAAAATGAAATGAGTATGTGTACCCGCATTTGAGTGGAGAGAGAGTGAAAAACCACCCTCTATACACCCAACTGGGATTCTAACTCAACCCAAATCTTCCTGTCATCGACATTCTAGCTTATAGCGAGAGTGATGCCTGAGACCATGCGGCCACCGAAGCAGATTTTTTTTCAAAATGTTTCACGTGTGCATATACAATATATAGGTATATATATATTATATTAATTAATTCTGTAATAATATATTTAATAATAGCTAGTGTTTGGGTAATATAAATTGTCACTTTATATCGCCTAAACGTTAGTTTTTAATGTCTCTTAAATTTGAATTCCCGCCAAAGCTTACGATTTTTTTATTAGAAATTACTAAGAGTTGTACAATTTTTCAAAACTTTCCTCTTAATTTTTGTGATGTTAAAGCTATTCTGATTTCATAAATGGTTGATTTATAATTTATTTAATAGTACAAATGGACTTGATTAATTTTAAAATTCCACTTTCTTCATAAGATTACATTGCAGACTCTGACGTCATACCCCCACAATGGCATACCGCGAGTATTAATTATATCCAGGTTATTCTAGGTTTAGGTTACTTCGTATCTTGACTTGTGAGGAGTACATTGCTGTCTCAATTCAAAGAGAGTTATTCTTATCTCTTTTGGAAACCACAAGGTGGCGTAGTTCTAGTCACATATTGTCATTGTATACATATTTAATTTATTGTTTTTCAATAAAACTTTTGTTCTCTGAGCTCCCTGAGTATTATTTCTCTGAGAAGGTGGTTACACATCAAATAAGCTGGTCAAATTACGTTTATTAATGATAACCTTTTCAAAATAAACAGTGTTCGTGTGATTACGTAGTCATGAACCTGGTTGTTTTGTCATTACTGATTTCCGATGTTATTATTGTGTTAATAATTGTAAATATTTCACGGATCCACATATCACTGAGCGGTCTCTTTTAGTGTTCATAAACATCGACTAGATAAACAGCTAGTGATCAAACATGAATGAGTTCCTAGTCGATTGAAACTAATCACTGATTAAAACTTCCCCTCGATCATATTAAATTGTAGTATTTACAAAAAAGTAGATTTCATTGGCCCACAAAGACACGCATGAGGATTAAATATCGAGCACATATGGTCTGATTTGGCTCTTGTGTTTCTCCTGACAAACCCACGCTTCACATACATGGACAAAGTTGGCGTTAACACACTTTCAAATACTACCATCTTGGCCTGTTTCGATAGTACTTCATTCTTTGCGACAGTCCACATACGTCCAACTACTCTCCTGAACCCATTCCCCCGTCTGTCGAGTTCACAATCCATCCTTCCTTTTTCACAGAACACTCTGTACAGATATATACACTCATTTATTTGTCCTAGTAGTTTTACAATCATAGTAAGAGGAGAATCCTTTAGACCTCTCTATTCATTACAAATGTACCTGCTTTAAGCAACACTTACTCTTTCCACTAACAATTTGTGTTACAATATTCACTTGTCACCGTAACCTGTTTTCTTATTCCATGACCTACTCGTTTAGACCCCGGTTATTAATTTTCTTTATTCTGACACTCCCTCTTGGTTTTACCTTGGTAGCGCGCGTAGGAAGGGGGAAATATTATTCTTCCTTAGTCAGACTCGAGGGAGTGTCTCCTGATTGGCTGCATAGAATCCCGCAGAGATGAATCCCGCTTCTAGGATGAAGTCAGAAGCATCTCGGATTAGCGCATATGTAGGGAGTGCGTGACCTGCTTCGGTTACACATGACCTGACGCGCTACTCTCGTGTTAGATTAGACTGTCGATGACCGCGATATTTAGGTTTGAATCTCGGTCGGGTGTATTGAGGGCGGTTTTTCCAAAGTGGTTTTCCACTACCCCTCTACACAGATGCTGATACACTTCCACTAAACATAACCTTCATAATACCTCAGACCATTAGTGTAACTAGTACATAAGTGTATTACCCAAACGGGCAGTTATATACAGTGCTAAAATAAAAAAAGTAAAAGCTTGCTTGCGTGAGTTTTGTGTTTGGAACAACAACAATGTGTATAAAGGTCAACTCAAGAGAAATGTTAGTGTCTACCAATTGTTATCAAAGTTTTATTATAATTTTTAAACCATATCAATAATTGCAGCCTACTATCGGCAAATATCATCAAGTTTACTGATAGAAGTAACGGAGCCCTTACGAAGTTCTCTGAAACAAATTATGTCGCTAAACACGAATTAAAAGTCGAGCTTAACCAGATTCGTCAGCTCGGTTTGATTTACTGATAAATAGAGGTCAGGGGTTTGAATCTCAACCAGAGCTTGAAGCTTTCCTTAACATAGCGACATATTTATCATTAGATATACTGCCAGATATATGACAGAAGTTATATTACATAGATCAAATGATACCAATGCATCGATTGTTTCAGATATATTCAATCCTATTGGTTTCGACAAACTAGAACGGTTGTAATTGGTTTACTTAAAAAGAATTACAAGATCAAAAAAGGCTGGTAAAAATAATTATTGGTATGGTTTTTCTGACATGAGAGAATAATGTAAATATATTAAATACGCCTCATTTAATATTTTCATTTGTTGCTTAAAATTATGGATAATTTTAATACAAATTCGAAAAATTCGTTAGATCTATTGTAATCACAAGACTTAAAGCGTAGTCAGGTAAGAAATATATTGATATATTCATCGATGTATCGGCTACTAAAAGATATATATATGTTTTTATCAATAAAGCTATATAACTCATACATCTATATTTCATTGCCAAACCTAATCTCAAATGGGCCTGTACTGAAAGTGATTTTTTCCAAAATAGCTTTCCACTTTATTTTCACACGAGTGATAATACATTTAACAAATTAATTATACCTTCCTCACACCTACTCCATATATGTAATGCATATGTCCCAGACCAGAGTAAGATGCGGTGAAAAAACTAATAACTGGGCCATAATTGTAGGCTTAGTTACTTAACCTTAGGTCACTCGAGTCTTATTATGGTTTTGTGTGCTGTGAGTTCTTATGTACTTTAGTGCTATTAAATAATTATGTCAAATGTTTCAAATAAATTATTAGTTAAACATATATTTAATAAGAATTGTGTATGCTACGTTTCTTTTCAAATGAATTCAGCTTAAACACATTTAGCAATTCAAAAAGGAAGTACAGTGTCATTCAAAAACAAAAATAGTTAAATATTCAAAGGATAAAGTTAGCAAGATCTAACAAAATAGGAAAAAAAATATATAAAATCTGGGAACTTAATTAAGGTATTAACGAATAAATGAAACGTTATCTGTTGAGGGCCAAATAAGTGAAATATGAGACTGGCAATCTGGTGGCAGACATGAACCATGTTTTTATTAGAGGGAACGAACACTTCAGGAAAGTTATTTTGAATCGTCATGAAGGATTCTAATTGGGTGAGGTTATCAACATCCATACTGCTGAACCACTAGTCCCAGGGCCAAGTATTCGTGAAGTCAAAGAAGCTGTTAAGAAGTTCAATAACTATAACGCTCCGGTTTCAGATTTAATTCCAGCAGAGTTAATAAGGGGAGGTGGTGAAATGATAGTAATAGGAATTGATAAACCGCCATGTTCCACAATGGGACCACGATATATTCCCACAATAATGGAAGGACAGTAGAGTAATAATCATTCTAAAAAAGGTAGATAAAACCGATTGAAGTACCTAAAGAAGTATCTCATTACTAACAACGTGATACCAAATTGAATCTAGTATGATTTTAATAAGACTGATTCAATACACAGAATAAATAATTGGGGGTAGTCAGTTTGGAATTCTACGAAATGAATCAACAACGAAGAAGATTTTTACTATTTTGCAAGTATTATAAGAAAAAGAGTGGGAATACAGCTTGGTGGTACATTATTATAACAACTGTATTTTAAAAAGGCTTATGACTCAGTTAAAAGCATCCATTTATATTAAATTTCAGATAAGTTTGCGATACCCAAAAAACTTCTCAAGCTAATTGAGGTATGTTTGACACATGGCAGGGTACGGGTTGAATGTCCCTTGTTAGAAACTTTCAAAATGCACAAAGGATTGAAACAGGGAGATGCACCTTCTCCATTACTATTTTATCTAAGCTCCTTAGAATATGCTATTAGGATAATGTAAGAGAGAATGGAAGGCGCAACATTAAATGGTACAACGCAGATTATTTAGCTTTGTTGAGTTATAGTAATGAATCTGTTGAAAGAAATGCAGAGGTAAGTAATAAGAAAGGTTTGAAGGTGAACGCTGAAAAAATAAGTATATGGTCACACAGAAAACAGACACTTTGGATAATAACTTAGAGATTACTCCGAACGACATAACATTTGACAAGGTTAATGAGTTTAAACATTCAAGAACCAATTTAACTAGTAATAAAAATATTATATTGGAAATTAGGAAAAGAATACACTCGAGAAATTGATTATATTAGTCGGTCAGTAAGTTGTTGACATCTCGCTTGCTGCCAAGGACTGTAAAAATTAGAAATTACAAAACAATAACTATTTCAGTATTTCTCTGTGAGTGTGAAACGTGGTCTCTTACCTTACAAGACAAAAAAAAAGGGTATTCCAAAAAAAGGTTCTTAAGAAGATATTTGGTCCAAAAAGGGATGACAATACTGAGAAGTGGAGGAAGTTTCATAATGATGAGCTACATAGTATATACGCATACCAAGACACTGTTAGTATAATCAAATCTCACAGATTACGGTGAGTAGAACATGCAGCGCGAATGGAAGAATCTAGAACCTCGCTCGGGGTATGGTAAACCCAAAGGGAAACGACCATTGGGAAGACCTAGACGCCGATGGGAGGATAACATTAGAACGGACCTGAAAGAGATAGTGTGTAATGAGGTGGACTGGATAGAACTAGCTCAAGATGGGGATAGGGTGTAGTGAGGTGGACTGGATAGAACTAACTCAAGATTGGGATAGGATGTAATTAGGTGGACTGGATATAACTAGCTCAAGATGGGAATATGTGGCGTAGTTTTGTAAGGGGGGCAGTGAGCTTGCGAGTTTCTAATTCCATAGAGTAATTAAGTTAGGGAACATTTTCATACCTACATACGAACAGAGCGACTTGTTCTAAGGTCCGGTGTAGTATCTAGACTCTGATACCCTCTAGTCCAGGTGCCTTTCTCTTTTTCACCAATCTTTTGAACCTCATGATCTCATCCTGGGTCACAGGTTCTGCATTTAGGTAATTCAGGTCATTCTCGTAGTCAGCGGCCATTATGTTTTGTCCTTGCGTGTATTTTGTCTTCATCATCTATGGTGTCATCAAGAACCAACGTCTAAAGTGAAAGGTCGATGAAATCCTCCCAGCAGGAAGTCATACCTCCGTCTGGTCTCCTCAGCGTAGTAATCGAAGCCTTTTATTTCCAGTCATTATCGGGAAAGGGAGCCCCATGGGTTGATTGTAAGCAGCGCTTGTATGAATCTCTCCCAGATAGATTATTTAACAAACTCGATTTGAAGGCGTCCTTTGTCCTTCAATAAATGTCAAGCTGTAGGCGTCATCTTTTTGGATCTGCAAATCTTTGATAGATCTTCCTCGCCTTCCTCACTTATCCACGCAGTCTCTGCAGGTGCTCATTCCAGGGTTTGTTGCTAACCTTGGTTCTATCCTTTTGCAGAGGTATAGCCACTTGCATGGAAGAATCTGCGTGAGTTGTTTCACCTCTTTCTTGAAGTTGTCCCCTTCCAACATCAATGTCGGTAGAGTAAGCTCTCTTCAAAGCATTTCTTAGTTCACTTTACTTCTGTGTTTCCCCTTCCTTTCATTTCTTCTGTGCTCAGCGCGAAACAGATTAGAGTATAGTTGCTAGCTGTCACAATATCTATACCTTGCCATCTCCATATGCGATTGGCAGCTTTGATGTTGCAGAGTGTTACATAAATATTGGATTGTACTCCAGATTTTCCTTTGTATGTATCCGGATTGTTGGGCTCATTCGCAACCTCGAGCCAGCTGGCGCTTAAAACCTCTTCCATCAGATTCTCACTCGTATACGTTGTCGAGCTATACCACAATAGTGATACAGCATTTTAAACCATCGTGTACACCATGGGTGTTTCCTTGTATGCACTGTATACTGCCTCTATTTTTATCAAGAATTGTTTGATGTTATACGTATATTGAAAATATGTTGTTTAATATGTGCCTGGGCTCTAAGATCCCGTGATTGTCACATAATTGATGTATATTTGTTATAGTGATACATACAATAATAAGGCTCATGGGTGTATACCAAGGGGCTATGACCCATGTTGTGACGTGCAGGTGTGGAACATTTCCGTAATTGTTTTAAGGTTATTGTAAGTACAAACGTCCAACCACAATTCCTCAGAGAGTCTCCAGATATAATGGTGCACGATAATACTACATGCAGCGCTTGATTTCCCTATTTTGACGTTCTTTTTACTTTCTATTTACCGTGTTACTCACTTATGAGTGATACATGTGTACGTGGCTTTGAGGCCATGTTTCTTTCGGGCCAAGTGTTGTCTGACCGTGCGGTCTCATGAACTAAGCATACAGCAAATCCTCGTTCAGTGTTCCATTTCTCTGCTTGAAAACCTTATATACATTTTCCCGAAGTCTCTCTGGATCTGTTGGTAGGTTTTAGTAGGATCTTCTCCAGTAACTCAGGAATGGGGAACGTTATGAAGCCACGATCATTATGCCCTGCCTCTATAATGTGCCTGAGGGCCGGGTGTAGGTTATGATACTCCTTCAATCTTAATAATTGGAGGGTTTCCTCTAAGTTACAGTAAGTCACTGCTGAGTCAGCTTCCTTTTCATCTTTGTTGATTATATCCTACTCTATCCTTTTACCTGGATAAACCATGTTGGTTGAGGTTACTTCAGGAATACAGCATTCACCCTTATTTTCTTGTGCAGTCTATTTATCTTGTCTCTTCTTTCAAAATTTCCATTTTGTGGCCTTTTTTTATATAGATGTTATCTCGATTTCTTCTGCTGTATACGTAGCATCTTTCTTGTTCTGCTCCCCCTCATAAGCTTGAATGGAGGTTGTCACCATCATTTCCCTTTTCTTTTTTCTGGTATGCCTCCACCCTTTACTGGTTTCTCCGTTTTCGGGATGTAGATTCCCCTTCTTCTTATTCGTTAGTTTCAAGTTCGTCCTTGGGTCTATGTCTGTAATGACTATTAATTGTCTAAGTATCAGTCCAATTTGGTCCATTCTGTCCTGTTCCTTGCCATTGTTTTTATTACGTTCCATAATCATTCTTTTGAGTTAGTCTTTATATTAGCATCTGGTGCGTGGGTCAATAGTGGGAGTTCGGATTTGTTACAGCTCTCCTTTTTGAAATTAGCACCTTACTTGCTTCTGCCTCGTACATGCTTCAAAATAGTGCCCTTCTTCTCTACAGGAGATCGGTGTCTGCCAGTTGGAGTATCTACTAATATGCCCTAAATCTCAAGATATAGGTATATGATTTTTTTAAAGGATCAAGTGTTTAGAAAGTTTGAATCAAATTCAGTTGAAATTAAGTTTACAACTACATTTGTTGCTTAGTTTAAATATTATTTGATTAATGGTTTTATTTTGTAATACCCATAGTCAGTTTTAAAAAGGTACGTCAACATTAAAAAAATGCAGTCCAGTGACGGTTTACTTTTTGAGCATGTTTTTAAAAAGAAAATGATAGTTAAGGAATTGTATTAAGAGTAGTCAAGCTTGAATGAAGAACTGCGTGTAATAATCTGTATTATAATTATTTTAATCGTTGGAAAGGTGTTGATAACATTTATATACATTAAAAAAGATTTTTTTTTATTTTCTAATTTTTATTTTTTATTGTTTTACACTCATAGTGCACGAGCGTGAGATATTAACTTAAAATTTAATAATAAACTGGGTTATTTTTATTGGTTGTTTAGTAGTAGGAAAACTACCAAATAGTACACTCGTATATAAAGATAGTTTATTTCACATGCAAATAAACTACTACTGAAACAATGCCAAATATATGAAACAGAACATAAAACAAATTTTAAATTAAATTACTGTTTCCTGTTAAAAAGAAAAAAAAGAATAATATTGAGAACTATAACAAAATGTTATGTGCATTCTATTCTTCTAAAATGACCCCTAAGAACTTTGTTTGCAAATGCAATCCGTTTCGTAAATGTAATGCAAATATGACGCTTTGTGTTCTAAAAACCAACATAACGTAACAATGTTCTTCGTGCCTTATCAATTTTGTAGGGAGAACACTCCCTACAGCCCCAGATAATCAACATTCAGATACAGAAACTAGGTTAAATATCGAGTATTAATGGAAAAATGGTCCCACAAAGCTTTTAGTGATCCAAAAACTTTAGGATTTTTGAATCATCGTATAACCCAATCGGGTAGTAAGACGTGGGATAACTTTTTAATAAAATACTGCTCAAAATTAGAGTAAGACTAAAAACATTATAATATTTAACAACTATATAATGCTTTGCACATAAATAGTTTTTCAATCATTAAAATAAGTCATTAAACTACAGGATGTAAATAAAGTTTGTTAATCATTTACTTTCACTATAAAAACTAGGTCTAACATATTTAACAAGTCCAAAAATAAAATATAATTTATCAAGAGTTTTAACATATTGTTGATGTTGATGTTTCTACGAAGATGTGAAGAAATAAAAAAGAAATAAATGATATCTAACTGCTTTCGTAAAGTTATTATCAACCCATGTTGAACCAAAGTGTGTTGGTAAATAAGAAATATCAGGTGGGTTTAACAAGCCTCCATCAGTTCCCTCAATATTATATTACAAGTTTCACTTGACTGGTCCCGTTCCTGCTAACAGCATTACCTCGACACATCTTGTATTCCATGTCGTGCTGTGACGTCACTCACAAGTCTGCTCGGGAATGTGGACATTTTCACGTTTAGAAAGGAGGATAAAACATTATTTTAATGTGAACGCTTCAAACTGTCGCCATTTTGAGCAGAATTACCTTATACTACAACCCCTAACAAATATATTTAGTGATATAACGTATTTGAAATGATACAATTGTAATATATAGAAGCAGAATTATTTTTAATAAAAAAATATATTTATTTTGTTACGAGCAAGGTATTTAACAATTAGTAATTACACTAATTAGGTAGGGAAGAGGAAGGTTATATTTAGAGTAAGTTTACCAGAATTTTCATGGAGGGAAAGTGAAATACCATTTTGGGAAAAAGCCTCAGTACACCGGATTGAGACTCGAACCTCGAGCTGTCCGTAATCGGCAGTCTAGTTTACTGCGAGCGTGGCGCGTTAGACCACGCGGCCACCGAAGCGGGCTCCCTACACATTTCTATGAGGTGTACAGAATGAAATACCTATTACATTAATATTATTACTATTAGTATACATATTTAACTCTCGCAGTAGACCAGACTGCCGATAAAGGGGAGATTAAGGCTCGAATCTCACTCGGGTGTACTGAGGTTTTCCCCTAAATCTGTTTTCCAATCACCCTCCACGCAATTGCATGTGTATTTCCTCTAAATATAAACTTACTAACCCCTAAAACCACTGGTTTAACTAGTAAATAAGCGTATAACCCGAACGGATAGTAAGTTTAATACCCCTTATAGTGCATGAAATGTGATTATTTGAAATCACAGAATGAATATTTCGAGCTTAGATATTTTATTGTAGAGTGACCTTAAGTTTCGAGTTCCTTAAGGCCAGAGAGTTAGTTAATTTCTAATTTGATAAATGAATATGTCCCCAAATATTCGAAGCAACTAATAGTTTCCCATGATTATGGGGGTGTAATATCAAAATAAAAATTCAAGCTAAATATGTATGGTGATGACATGGCTCGTCCCCAATTGAACACCTTTAAAGGAAATCTTTCAGGTACGACGGGGATCCCTTCCTATACAACATCTACGTGGCAGACGTCCCGACCAAGCCGAAAATGACGATAAGACTTTTTGCTGAAGATGCCTTGATCTATACCAGAGAAAGGAACATAAACTACGCGTCATTAGCAATCCAAAGACACCTAAAGACATTTGAATCCTGGCTGTCTAAATGGAGAATCAGAGTAAACGCAACAAAATCTACTGCACTAGTCGTATCCAGAACAAGACGGGTACCGCCGGACAACTTTACAATATACGAAGAAGAAATACCATTCAAAACTGACACTAAATACTTGAATACACATAGACAAGACATGGGCAAAACATATCACTGAGACCAGCAAGAAAGCGAAGGCGGTATTCATCCATCTTTACCCACTGCTTAAAGGAACCCAACTAACAAAACTTACGATTTTCACATGTGTTATACAACCAATCATACTCTACGGCTGTGTAGGATGGGACTATTCAGCCAGGACTCATCTCAACAAACTCAAGACAATCCATAACCAGATACTCAGGACAATAACTGGAGTAGACATACGAACAAGGACTGAGCATCTACACGCCATGACCCAAAACAAGATACTCACCGAGCTCTTCCAGGAAAAAAGAAATAGGTTTTATGAACAAGCAGAAAATCATGAGCTTCCCATTATAAGATCATTAGGGAACTATGATCCGCAAGAGGAAAGGACATACAAAAGACCAAGACTGGAGTAGGAAGGTAAACGGTAAAACGGTAACACGGTAAAACGATAACACGGTAAAACGGTAACACGGTAAAAGGAAACACGGTAAAAGGTAACACGATAAAAAGGCGACACGGTAAAAAAGGTAAAATGGTATAACGATAAAACAACTCCCTAACCAAAACCTCCCTGATTCTAAGAAAATAAAATCCTTCCTTTCACTAGAAAACCAATCATTCACAATTCCACAGGCATTCCATCACTCATAAAATGTAATCACCCATTCTTTTTTTCACCATCATTCCATGAGGAGAAGGGCTAGCGACTGCTGCTTGTAACTCACAAAACAAATCAGCCCTTACTCAGGTTACCTAGCTTGGCGTTTCTGTCAAGGTGTATATTCTGAGTCGGGCAACAGACAACGATAACCATGTATTTTGTACAACTAATTTCATAGGTACCAAGTCATGCGATGTTAAGTTTCATGCAACGAGGATAAGGGTCTGTGAAAACAACCTGTAACTCGCATAACAAATCAGCCAAAGCTTCCTCTACTTTCCGTTGGCTCTATTGGCAGGTGGGGAAGTATAGGCAACAGGGGAAACCCATGACCGTGCATCAGAGCTTTCCAGTCATAATCCACAATATATTTGAATATCACACCAAGAAATACATTCCTTATCCCGCAAATCAAATTGTATGAAATGCGTAATCAATTATTATTGATCCAAACCAAATAAAATACATATTATAATACATTATTGAAAATTCTCACTCTTCTACAGTACAATAAATAAGTTGAATAGCCAGGTTAGTAAATGGAGCAAGTGTGTTATTCATTAGAATCCATGATATTTTTTGTGATATTACCTCTTCCCGCCTTAGTACTCCATATACTTGGTAAAAAGAGGGGTTCATAGAAATGGGTAATTCCCTGATAGCACAAAAACAACGTGGTAGCGCGACTCAATGAGCCTAAGGCCCAGTTTTTCCCATCCTCTGTATTTCAGGAGTTCCATGTCTACTATTTTAAAATGAATCAATTCGTCAAGATCATACCGCAATAGAGTATATGTAAGTTTTATAATTTCCTAGCCAGCCAATGAGCAGGGCAAAGGTTTCAAGACCGGGGGGTTCCAATTGGCCGAGCTCTTTAGTTCCTGTACCGGGTACCAAAGATTACTGCTATTATGGATGGACGTAGAAAGGACTTGAAGATGATGCTAATAAAGTGGAGGTATTCATTCGTATTTTTAATAATTACCTGATTAATATTTTGTATAGTAAGTAAATTGTATCCACTAAGCATCAAGCAAGATTCTTGGCATTGCAAGAGAAATATTTAAGGTGTAAAAGGTCTTCTTACCAACCACCCATGATCCTATTATACAAATCAAAACAATTTGAGTAAGGAAAGGAGGGCATAATTTGGACCATTTATAAGGGTAGGTCCATATATATATGTGTGTGTGTGTTTGTTTTTTCTTCAATGGTATTAATGCACCGCTAGATACGATGATACATAGTTATGAATACATCAGATCAGAATTTGCTGCAATGAAATCCCACTTCATGTTTCTTTGAACTTTCATTCATTTAGAACAATTCATAAGAAGATAATTTTATTATAATTATGATGTGTTAAATTTTGTTTTTTAATCAAATGTTTTCAAAACTTCGAGTAAAATCCCACTTGTGTTTGGTCCGCGTCCATTGGTTTACCTCATACATCGTTAAAAAAGGCTAATCTTTGGGTATTTTTAACTTGCAAATGTCACAAATACTTTAAAATAATATTTGAGTGTGAACAAAATTAACTTTATTGGTCATACTCATTAATGTTAAAAGAAAACTAAATAGTTAAATATGGAAACGAACCTGGTTCGGTAGCCGCTTGGACTAAGGCGCCACTATTGTTTCAGACTATACTGCCGATGACAGGGAGATAGGGGGTTCAAATCCCGGTCAGATGTATTTGGGGTGGTTTTTCCAAAATTTTCCCACTCTACCGTCATGAAAATGCGGGAAAATGCTATATAATTATATTTTACTCATTCCCACACTATTAGCTAAATGCGAATATCCCGGGTGAGTTGTAAGATTATTATTATTATTATTATTATTAGCACCACGTCTTACTACCCGTTCGGGTTATACGCACTTACGCTAATGTGTAATGGTAGGGTGATTGTGAGATGAAATGGAGGACCTACAGTTTAACGTGGGATCCGAACCACGGTGGAGGCCTGGCATTCCCCACATTCACAAGATGTCTTGTCAGAGGTGNCAAGATGTCTTGTCAGAGGTGAAGGAAGGGTTTGGTAATCAGATAAATCTTTGCCGGGACCGAGGATTGAACCCCGGACCCTCAACTCAGAAGTCTGACACCTTACCCCTAGACCGTCAGGTCACCTGTGAGTCGTAAGAGGTGACGAGTAAAAATAATAATTACACGTTTATTAAGATTTCACACTTTACAATTTATTATATACTAATTGTATACAACCGGAACTAATATTACATCAGCATTTAGCTTACCTTGTATTATGAAGTTGATCTATATGTGAATAGCAACATTTAGCGTTATTTAAATAATGTTATTGATACGTACATGAAAATAAGCTGTTGTATATTTGTAATATAAAGTGAGTTCTCCCCCAAACGACACCTCGGTACTGTGTGACGTCACTGCTAAGAAGATTTGGGGAAGTGGGTTTCAGGAGTTGTAAGGGGATTGAATGAATTCATGGTTTCAAGTGGAGCCAGGGCTGAGAGCAGAGCAACCACTCAGAGCAACAACAGATCAACTCACGGAACTAGATACCACGTCTTCTTTTGCTTGGAAGGAGAGTGGAAAATGATTTAGCGAACATAACCTTCAATACAGACGACTGGGCTGAGAGCACTGATCTTCCTGTCATTGGCAGTTTGGTCTGTTGCAAGAGTGACACCTTAGACCTACATCACATGACGAAAACCAATTTAGGGTTTTAGAAAACAAGCTGCTTTTGAAGATATTTGGTTCAGGAGGGGTTGAGGCTATTAGGGAGGGGAGGACGTTACGTAATGATGAGTTACATAACCTGTACACATCACAAGACATTGCTGGGATAATCAAGTCTCACACATTAAAGTGGGCAGGACATGCATTGCTTATGGGGGCACCGACAAGCAGACCCGAGGGGAAGATCTAGAGGCTGATAGGGAGATAGCTTTAGAATAGCGCTGAAAGATATAGGGCGTAATGAGGTGGACTGGATAGTACTATATCAACATAGGGATAGGGTGAAATGAGGTGGACTGGATAGTACTAGATCAAGATAGGGATAGGGTGTAATGAGGTGGACTGGATAGTACTAGATCAAGATAGGGATAAGGGTGTAATGAGGTGGACTGGATAGTACTAGATCAAGATAGAGATAGGGTGAAATGAGGTGGACTGGATACTACTAACTGGATAGGGATATAGGGATATGGTGAAATGAGGTTGACTGGATAGAACAAGCTCATGATAGAGATAGGGTGTAATGAGGTTGACTGGATATAACTAACTAATGATAGGGATAGGGTGTCATGAGGTGGACTGGATACTACTAACTGGATAGGGGTATAGAGATATGGTGAAATGAGGTTGACTGGATAGAACAAGCTCATGATAGAGATAGGGTGCAATGAGTTTGACTGGATAGAACAAGCTCATGATAGAGATAGGGTGTAATGAGGTTGACTTGACATAACTAACTCATGATAGGGATAGGGTGTCATGAGGTGGACTGGATACTACTAACTGGATAGGGGTATAGGGATATGGTGAAATGAGGTTGACTGGATATAACTAACTAATGATAGGGGGAGGTGACGTAGTTTATAAGTGCGGTAATGATCTTCCAAGTTCCTAATGTCATAGAGTGGGTAGGTAAGTTAGGGAATATTGCCATCCCCACATATCTTTCGAGAGTGACGTCTTAACTCATGTGAGCAGCGGCTAATATTTAATAAAATAATATTACTAACGATATTACGACCATAGTATTGATTTATTTTCTCTTTATCTTTATTATCAAGTAAAAGTTTAACTCCAAATCGAAGGGTAAACTATGGGAGATATTCCCACTTGAAATCCAAAGAGAAATCTTAAGACTGTATTAGCGAAAAGAACTTGGAGGGAGCGAGGCTTATTGTTGACAGAACTACTAGTTAATTACAAGTTTAGTACTAAATATAATATGTTTTTAAATGAAAAAAGAAGTCCATAGTGTGAGCCCGTAATGGAGCTCTACTGACCGAGCGGCTGCCGTTGTTAGCGATGATGGTACCAACATTTGTGGATGTAAGATCTCCGGCCGTGAATGTCAGTTTTATAAACCGGAGCCGCTACTTGTCTGTTCAAGTAACGCCTCATTGGTCGTCACGAGGCTGTCGCAGACCCTCTACTTCACAGATAAGCTTTGGAAGACTTGTAGTGAAACTAAGTTGAAATGTCAGTATTTTTAATACTCTTGGTATCCGTTTGGTTTATACGCCTATGTATAATTAATACATGTGTGATCAGGATTAGGAAGGTTTAATTTAGAGGAAATGAACCTGCACTTGTGTAGAGGGAGAGTGGAAAACCATTTAGATAAAAAACATCCTCAGTACATCCAACCGGGCTTGAACCCTGAACTACCCTTCTTCGGCTGTCTAGTCCAACACAAGAGTAGCGCTTTAGACAATGCGGCCACCGAACCAGATGTCTGTCTAATTAATGTTAATTTGACATATTTACCCTTTCTTTCTTAGTCTAATAATAATACACACATCCAAATAAGATATAAAAAAACTTCCCTCAATAATTTATAATATGTAGTGTTATCTACAAAAAAAATAGTAGAAATGATGTAGGCTTGAATGTATACAATATTATTATTATAACATGACGCAGTAGACACAAATATTATTTAATAGAAAACATTATAATGCTTTATAAAAGTTTGTGTCTCTCAAATAATGATAAACATATTAAAATGAAACTGTACAATACGTTTCTTGTAATCATATAGTGCTAAATGTATGTTTATTTCCCCTAATAAAGGGCGGTGTCTGTCCTCTGTCCAGGACTAGGAGCTCAAAGGACGCATACCGGAGTTGTAAGGTGGTCCCCGCCCTCCCTGACAATCGATAACTCCATGAACACCTGTTTCGCCCCGACCAACACCCATAGCTCTCAGGTACCTGGACCAGGCTAGGTGTTCCCGCGACACACTCTCCCCCTCCCACTCCTCCAACTGGTATCCCATTGCCTCCACACTCCTCCAACTGGTATCACAATGCCTCCACACTCCTCCGTCTCTTTCTTAATACTCGCGGCTCGTTCTATCTCCCCTCAAACTACAAAAGCAAACAATATTTTGCTCTTTCTCTCTCTAGGAAAAGTCGAGATCCGCATTGTATTTATTGTACAGAAATAACGCAATTAAGTTTCTAATTCTGTTCCTACCTTCTGACAACTGGGCTCATCAATACTCACCATCTTCATCTCTCTCACATTCATTCTATAGTTTCTAGTTCTACTCCTACCTTCTGACAACTGGGCTCATCAATACTCACCATCTTCATCTCTTTCACATTCCTTCTATA
>CABEEJ010008500.1:0-23527 GCA_901482245.1 Timema douglasi
CAAGACTGAGATGGTATGGACATGTAATGAGGATGTTGGAGTACATGAGATAGTAGAGGAAGCAAGACTGAGATGGTATGGACACGCAATGAGTATGAGGGTGCCAAAGAAAATTATGGAGATGTATATAGGAAAAAGACTGCAAAGGACAAGAGAGACTAATTATAAGATGACAGAAGAGAAAGTATGCGAGTGAGAGATGTAACGATAGAGGGAGATGGAGGCATTATACTAAACTGATTTGACCACAGGCTGGGGACAGTCGATGATGATATTAAGACATAACAAAGACCCACTAATTTAATAACTGTATTGGCTTTTTGCTAATACAGTAAGATAATAAATACTTTTGAGTGTTTTTGAGAACAAAGTGTTTAGAAGATATGTGGACCTAAGTAGGATGAACAAACAGAAGAACGGAGAAAGTTACGTAGTGACAAACGCCATGGTTTGTATGCACCCAGAAACATCTTAAAGTCAATCAAGGTGCGCAGACAGTAGTGAGGAGACTCATGGAATGTGTACGAGTGATGACAGGCGTGTTCACAACATTTTTAGTTGAGAAACCTGGAGATACAAGACACCTTTGTTGTCAAGAGTAGGTGGGAGGATGTGACAATGTATTTTTACTATCACCGAGTCTTACTGCCCGTTTGGGTTATGTAGTAATTAGGCTAATGGTTTTAGGGATGAAAGAGGATATATTTATAGGAAGTGTACCCATATTTGTGGAGGGAGAAGAGTGGAAAACCATTTTGGAAAAATTACCCTAAGTACAAATGACCAAGATTCGAACCTTGATCTGCTGGTCATCTGTATTTTAGTCTACTGCAAGAGTAGGGCGTTTGACCACGCGGTCACTGAAGGAGATAAAAAAGTGTATATGAACAAGGTTGAGTGTCAGGTTAGGATTGAATGGTGAGCTTATGTTCTGGTTGCCATGATCTGTTATAGTTCCTTAAGGTCAGACAATTAGCAAGGTTTCAGATATCTTTAATAAAAAAAAACAATATTTTCCCGAACATTTTATTTTTAATAAAAGTGACTTGTGTAAATTTGTGTTTGTGACAAGAATATTTGACCTTGATGCAGTTGTTTCGCAACCCAATTTTTTCAGAGAAGAATAAGACATTTTCCTTAATCGGCACATTTAGATATTTAGTTCATTTTTTCCTTCCGTGCAAAGATCTATTTTAAAGCTCGCTGTTAGATGTCCTAGGAATAATTTTTTTAAATATTCATAACAGTATTTTTTTATTTTCAGAAATCAATTTTTTTTTGCATTTTCCCCGAGTTTGTGGTAACCATGCTCAGTGACCCTGGCCAGGATTCCCAACCCCGACCTCTTATTTCGGTTTTACCAGATCATATTTTTTTTTTATAAAAGAAAAAATATTTTATAGAATATATGATAAAATAGTTAATACCACCTTATGTTAAATTAATGGTCTGGGGTCTGGTTGTTAAGTTCATCCTATAATTATAATTGATTCTGAGCCACCAATAAGAAAGTATTAGAGTTCTAAAACAATTTTCAACTAAAAAAATTGTTTTGAGCCCCCACCCCCCCAGATTTAAATAGTGTATTTGAAATTTTCTCAAATCCTTGAATATCCTTAAGCAGTCGGAAGTCCAATCCCTAATACATCAACAATTGTACAGTAAATGTGATTTAAGAAAAAAATGGATACCAATCATGTTTAAATTTTTACAAATGAACCGTGTAACTTTAATTTAGACCATTACATTTTGACATCCAAAAGCATGTTTTATAAGGAAAATATTTTTATGATGTGGAAAAATTTGTATGGAAAGAATCAATAATGAATGGGAGCTAAAGGAGTTCAGTTTGAAAGGGAATACAACAGGTCAATGTGAAGGAAGCGTCTTACGTTGGTTTGGGCATGTTGGGAGGATGAGTGTGGATCAAGTGACGAAGTAAATATATGAAGGTAGAGTGTGTGGATCAAAAGGAAGGGGTAGGTCATCTAAGACATGGTTAAATGTTGTAGACGAATGTGTGAAAAAGAGAAACATTAATAGTTTTAATAATAAAAGAGCATGTATGACTCGGTGTTTGGATGTTGAAGGGAGTATGCAAGGATAGGGAAGTGTGGAGTAAGTTAGTGAGGATGGATTTAGTAGTTTTTTTTTAGCTATATGAACAGTTTCTTGCCTACCTCATAAGGGGACGGCGTGATTAGGTAGGTATAAGATATTATCATGTATTCAAAAAGCCTCTATAGACCTTCTCTAAAAGATAAAATGTGCAGAAATTACAGGCAATAGTTAAAAAGAAGGAACACATATTCCCCCCCCCACCCTTTTTCATTTCCGTTATAGATATTTCTAAGCAATCGTTGGTTTTTTCTGTAGCGTATGCTCGGCACAATGTGATTCTAATGTAACTAAGAGATGAGTCAAAAACCTACTTTTTATTACTAATTTTAAAAAAAAACCTTTCAATTTGAATTACTTTACCCACAAATCCTGGATCGTGAGTCCTATTAGTATGAAATACACAAAGAGCCCATTGGTAATAAAGAGATTTTGACCTTATTTTGCAACATTTCTTAAGTCACTACGAAAAAATAGTAAAATAATGTTGAATTTTCATTACCATGTGTTCAACTAAAAGTGGTAAATTACGGTGGGGTGAGGGTGTTGAAATAGAAAAACTTTTTTTTTATTATATTAAAAAAAACTATCGTAGTTTTCTTTTGTGTTATTCCAGAGAAAAATCTTCACGAAAACGTTTAGTCTTGAGAGTCGGTGACAGGTAGGTCAGGCCTCTAATCCAGGCGGGGTTGGTCCGAGGGCGGGTTTTCCGCTCTCTATGCAAATATAGCTACATTTCCTACAAATTCTACCTTCCTCCTCCCATCTTAACCAGATTTATTTAATCTACTCAATCTCCCCATCCTCGGCAGTCTAGTTCAACACGAAACTAGTGCATTAACTAACTACACCACTGAAGAGGGTACGTTTTAGTTATTTACGTTAAAACAACTAAAAGAATGTAGATGAGAATGAGAGAATTTAAAATGGATGTACCCACATGTGTGTCGAGGGAGAGTAAAAATTAATTCCGGAAAAACCCCCTTCATTACAACCGACAGGGATACGAACCATAACCTCCTTGTCACCGGCAAACCAGACTAAGATGAGCTTTACCTCTTTAAGTTTCTATTCCCATCAATATGGGTGAACGGGAAACCAATATCTACCTTAAAATTTAACCAATCCTCAAATAAAGGAGAAAACGAAAATTCACATATCATTAAGATTGTTTTCACAGTAAAAAAAAAGTGACAATTTAAACTCCAAAACACCAATGTCGAAATGATTCTTAAAAATACAGTAGCGAACGGAATTTAATACCAATTATTATTGACCTTCACCAGCACAGTAAACAGCTGCAACACCTTCAACAAACTTAAAAAACGCTACGATACTATTATAAAATGACTATAAATATTTAGCAGGAGAGCTACATAACATTCAAGCATAATGCATTTAAATTAAAATATCATATATTTATATTTTATATCACATGATACCAGTTAAACTTCGAGGATTAATTAGCGGTTATAGTCTTTGATGTTTTGTTTTTGTTTATTTTATTTACATTTCTTAACGGTGAATCAAAAAGATTTATTTAACTGATGAATAAAGTAAATGATTTGGATATTAACTTAAGTAACAAAATTAAAATTTCAACAAACTTCTCAGGCAGTGACCCAAAAAGAAAATAGTTTAACGACCAAATTTGTTTTGGAAAAAGTCGAGACTGAATGGACGATTAATACCATTTGAATGGTGTGAACGTAGGGACTAAAAACGGTCGGGCGCCTCATTCAGTTGGCGTCGACGTGCCTACGTCGTACGTCTTGTTCTCTGATGGTGGAGGGGGCAAA
Source organism: Timema douglasi (assembly GCA_901482245.1). Classification (NCBI taxonomy): domain Eukaryota; kingdom Metazoa; phylum Arthropoda; class Insecta; order Phasmatodea; family Timematidae; genus Timema; species Timema douglasi. Next base: position 3,918 of record CABEEJ010008500.1, read on the forward strand.
GCCAACGAGGGAACAGATATCCCGCGAGGGTGCTCCAAATGTTGACGCTCGTGAAGCACGAGGTGGTTCTTCTGGAAGAACGCTTTGCCGCACTTGTCGCAGGCGTGCTGCCGGACGTCGCAGCCGCCGTTCAGGTGGCGCCGGTGGTGCTGGGCTAGCCCGTGCTTCTGCGTGAACGCCTTACCGCAGTCGGGGCATATGTGGGGCTTGGGCTTGGGCAACTGGGGCCCGAGCCCCCCCGACGAGGTCGACGGGGTGGGACCCGCGGTCAGTTTGTTCACTGGAGGGGGGCCCGGCTGCTGTGGACAGAGGAAATGCGCTGTCGGTTGCTGGAAAGCCGTGGCAAGGTCACACAAGTCCGCGACAAAGTTGCGGTCACTCGCGTGCAGTCGGTAATGAAGGGCCAGTCCTTCCCGATTCGAGAAACAATTCCCACATTCCCTACAAACAAGTTAGGCTAATTAATATGAGTACCAACTGTTAAAAGAACAAACAACAAGCCACACAAGATTCAGACAGGCGATATAAGTAAGAAATAGAGATGGAATCCTCGAATCCTTCAGATTCTTAAGAATACTCGAGAATCGAATATTCAAGAAAATTTTGGATTCGAGACTGAAATCAAATAATTTTTTTTCTATTTTTTTTCTAAGTAAAATTTGCTTTATAACTATAATACTGCTTATTGGTGATTCGGAACCATTATAATTATAGGATAAGTTTAATAATCCGACCCCAGACCAGTAATTTAATATTTAATTGAATGTATGAATGATATAATGAATGAATTATAAGAAAGAATCTTAACATTTAGGTATATTTGTATTTCATATAATATTTTATTATAATCATAATTTTTTTCCAAGAATCAGATTTGGACTCGCAGAAATTATGGATTCAACCAAACTCAAGCAAAAAAAAGAGGAAGATTTAATTATAAATCCATCCTGATCCAAGGGGTTACATACAAATATGAAAATAGTCTAAGAAATCAACTTTTAAAGTGAAAATACGTAATAGGCCTAATTAAAAGGAAATACATGTGAGAGCATGTGAAATAGTGAGTTAGATAACATGTTCACTGCTCCCAATGTACATGTACATCAACACACTTCTGTTACATGCTAAAGAATCACATGAGCAGCCGTGTGAATCAAAAGTTAAAAAAAGGAATCATTGTGTCTTACTACCTGTTCAAGTCTTACACATATATGATAATTCATCTAATTGGGACCCGCTTCGATGGCCGTATGGTCTAACGCGCTACTCTCGCAGTAGACTAGAGTGACAGGGAGATTGGAGCTCGAATATTGGTCAGGTAAACTAAGGTTTTTCCCAAAATGGTTTCCAACTTTACTTCCACGCAAATTCGGGTACAATTCCTATAAATATAACCTTCCTTATCCCTAAAACCCCTGGTGTAATTAGTACATAGGTATATAGCCCAAACGGATAGTAAGACGGGGGGCTGAAAGAAAAATCTAATTGTGTAGAGACAAGGAAGGGAGTATTTTAGAGGTTATCTACCAGCATTTGCGTGGAACGAGAGTGGGAAACCATTCAGTGGAAAAAAAACATCCTCGATAGACTCGACGGAGATTCAAACCCCAATCTCCCTGTCATCAGCAGGCCAGTATTAACACGAGAGTGACACTTTAGACCATTTACCCACTGAAAAGGGTCAAATCAAAAGTTTATTTGTTAAAAAAAAAAAAAATTAAGTACCCATTGCTGTTGCGAGGTTCTTGGATTCATGAGCGATGAGAAAAAAAACTTTGACGTGTGTTCACATTAAAGGAAAAAGAACCGATTCCACTTACAAATGCGAGTTCCGCACTGATTCACCCGGCATTTGTTTGAAACCACATAAAAAAAAAGATAGGCCTACACAGTTTTTTATATCTTTTAAAAATCAATTTTAAAAAATCAAGACCACATGTGCGTCTTGCATACATAGTTAGGCTTCCATTGACATTGACGTGCTTATGGCACAAAAGTGCATTTAAAGGGAAATTACCAACAATATTTATTTTTAATATCTATTTACATTAAAAGTCTCAATTATAATTTTTTTTTAAAAAACCACAAGAAAAATTCAGTTCAAGTTCAGCAGTAAATGTGGTCGTCAAAGAAATATATCTTTTCTTACTTTAATCAAGCTTATCTGAATCTTAAATTTTAAAGAGTTTAAGACAACACATGCAAAGAAGAAATAAGTTAAGGAAGGGGTAAAAAAAAAACTTGCAAACAAATAATTCACTAATTTTTGGCATACCCTCATAACGCCAAGATCATTCTCAACTTGTTAACATTCACTTAACGTAAAGAAACAAGTGTTTGATCAGGATTCAATTTAAAGTCGCGTAACAACTCGAACATAACAATGACAATGGATTTGGATGGTTTGAAAGCAAACTGTCCACACTAAAATAGGACCCGAGCATTTAGGTCTGAATATTATTATTATTATTAGCACCGCGTCTTACTACCCGTTCAGGTTATACGCACTTACGCTAATGTGTAATGGTAGGGTGATTGTGAGATGAAATGGAGAACCTACAGTTTAACGTGGGATCCGAACCACGGTGGAGGCCTGGCATTCCCCACATTCACAAGATGTATTGTCATAGGTGAAGGAAGGGTTTGGCGATCAGATAAATCTGTGCCGGGACCGAGGATTGAACCCCGACCGCCATCACAGAAGTCTGACACCTTACCCCTAAACCACCAGGTCTGAATAAGATACAAGTACTTGCAATACAAGTTTTACTGAATACACAAAATAAAGTGTAACGTGAAGCTACAATGGGTTTTAAAGTTCGCAAGAAACAGACAAACTTTACCATACCAAAGAAGTCATCTGCAGTTCATAAACAAACAAACGAAGTACTAAATATCCGTTGACGATTCTCACATCGATATCATTGGCTAAATAAAACATGTGGTACCTTTCACTTAACGTTCACAAAACTTTTAAGCTAAGTGAACGCTAAGTGTATGTTAAATGCATCATAGCTTTCATTTAAAATCATTATAACCCGAACAGGTAGTAAGACGCGGTGCTAATAATAATAATAATAATAATAATAATAATAATAAAATCATGAGGAAAACGGTTAAGTTACGTCACATGAACATTAAGTGAATGTTAAGTTGACCAGTATCCTGACATTAAACTCTGCAACGATAAATTGTTGAGCTTAGCAAACCCTTTAAGACAGAATGTACTGCAAGAGCATACAAGGTTAGTGAGCAAAGCACTCGGTTAAAATACCTTCTACGTGTTACATTTTATGTGTTACTTAAAAAGAGTAAATGAATAAAAAAAAAAAGGTGTGCGAAACTTCAAAATATCAAAGTCGAAGGTGAAATCTCCATTGCTTCGACTTCAAACACCCACAATAACCAGAGACGCAACATTTCATTGGAAGAAGAAAATTTGTTACATTAAACACTGATATGAAATATCTTATTATGTATATGACATTATTTCAACAAATAATATTTTTTTATAACAGCTACTAAATACAAGGTGGTTAAACACTTTTATTATATAAAATTCCATTACTTTTTCAGGTTTCCTTTATTTGTTCTAGGCATAGCTCCCCTCTACTGATAAAGAACGTCATGCAGTCTAGCCTGAAAGGAGCGGGTTAACAAACAAACCAAACCCAAGGCTATATTCCATTCATGATAGGTTTTTACCTGGATGACAGTTCGCAAATCATATGTTTAGGTTTTGGGTTGCCAACACTTGTAAAAGATCACAGTTTTGTTATAAATATAAATATCTTTAATTACCTGGTATATATTACATTTAAAATAACATAAACTTAAGTTTTCTCATACTATTTCATTTTTTTAAATAATTTATTTTTATCCAACTCGAAACAATATTTTAAACATAATTAAAAGTACTTATTTTTCGTTTTGGAACGTTACTGATTTTGTGTAATATAGTGCACACATCACACAATACCTTTTAATACAGGCATCGTATTTACTTGGAAAAGAGAAAATTGTTGTCATTTTTTTACACACAATAAATGATTTTATGATTATTTTATCTTATTTCGAAAGATTTAACTGAATAAAATATTTTCATCAACTGCGTGTCTGCATCATTGTAAAATGCTTGTTTACCGTTATGTTCAATCATATGGTTTAGATTCGTCAGTCGCCATTTTGAGGCTATGTTCGTTAGAAGTTTTTGTGAAAGTGGTGTGAATATTTTTTTAAGTGGAATAAAACTATAAATAAACTTTGTGTCCGACCTCAAATAAATATATAAATAATATTGGCCTAAATTACTGTGGTTAACTATCACATTAATATATTACCATCTGTTTTCATTACAGTCATCCAAAGTGATAGATGTCAGCTGTTGGCGTAGTGATATATTAGGGATTACTTCTAGTAACATTTTGAACTGTCATCCAGGTAAACTTAGTTTATGAATGAATTATACATGCAAATAAACCATGCACATTTGGGATGAGTAAAATACACTTTTTTTTCTTATATTTAAAGCGAGCTCTTAATATAAAATATTCTTGAAACTGAATCTAAGATTATATAGTGCTTATTTTTATATTTATTATTAGCACCGCGTCTTACTACCCGTCCAGGTTATACGAACTTACGCTAATGTGTAATGGTAGAGTGATTGTGAGATGAAATGGAGGACCTACAGTTTAACGTGGGATCCGAACCACGGTGGAGGCATTCCCCACATTCACAAGTTGTGATTGATACTTATTGTCATAAGTTCATGCACTAAAATCACTTTGCACAATTGTTTGAATCTTTTTTTGTTGTTGTTTTAGGCTTGTGCACTAATTACACCAATGGGTTAAGGGATTAGGAAGGTTATATTTAAAGGAAGTGTACCCACATTTGTGTGGAGGGAGAGTTGAAAACCATTTGGGGAAAAAAAGCCCCCGACCAAAATTCGAACCACAATCTCTATATCGGCAATCTAGTTTACCGTGAGAGTAGCCCGTTAGGTCACGCGGCCACCGAAGTGGGTAGTATTTAATTCTTAATCTGATAAAATAAAGTTATTATCATAACATGCAATTCAAATAATTATAATTTTCCTATTTACATAACTCAAAATTGCAGTAAATGAACATAAATCGAGTATTTAAGCAATTAATATTTTTATTGGCAAAGCTTTGTAATTGACAAAGCCGGAAAATTTCTCTGAAGCAAAGTCAAAATGTGATATTTTTATCAAAGCCAAGTCTACATCATTAATAAATACCAAGATCTTCTTGTGTTCGTCGTGTGGGAGGGGGAAAAACCCCATCTTCAGTACACCCAACCGGAGATCGAACCACAATTTCCCCATCACCGGCAGTCTAGTCTATTACGAGAGTGAAGCCTTGGACCAAAGGTTTCTGACTTGGCGACCCACAATGCCTTTTTTTTTTGCGGCCAATGACGTTTCTTGGAAAACTAACCTACTGTAGTAATAATGACTTTTTTTTTAAACGAAAAGTTTCAACTTGCGTGAGAAAAAATCCACGAAAACTCCGACAAATTTTGTATCCAGTAACCAACTTTATCGTTCTCTATTTTTATAATACCTCGTGTATCCACGAGAGTTCTATTTCTTTCAACCCCTTGGCCGATTATGATGCGGCCCGACCCGCCACTAGACTCGTGGATCCAAATGTGTACCTCGGGCACTTTTAAGTTGAAAACCTTCCGTAGACCATTCGTTAGGCCACTTAAGCGGATGAGGATAAAAATTAATATCACGCTTTTTAAACATCCCGATTCTTAACTCTGTATCCTCAGTAAAAGTTCAGACATTTAAACGAAACAACAACATTAAGAACAGGCTTATTTTTCAAATTATGAACATAATTACTCTGCTAGCTGTTTCACTCTAGTAAATGTATTCATCGTGAACTTTGTGTTCCAGCAGTCTTACAAAATCAAACACGGCCGTTTTGTCTAAGCATTTTTCTTTCATCGTCAACACTTTTTAGTAGGAATGGGAGCCTCATATCCTTAAGGATATTCGAGGATTCGAGAAAATGTCAGATTTGAAACTTGAATCCTAAAAAAAAATTATTTTTTTTATATCTATCAATTGAAATTTGTGTTAGACCTCTAATACTGCTTATCGGTGGCTCGGAACCAATTTAATCAAAGGAGGAACTTAACAACCAGACCCCCGATTTAACATTTAATCCGAATGTATGAATGTTTTAACTAGAGTTGGGTTGAAACCACTACTTAATGAATCCGAGTTTTATAATAAATTATGAACCTAAGAGGAAATAAAAATATAATATAAAATACAAAATAGTAACTAAATATTAACATTCTTTCTTATAATCCATTCATTATAACATTCATACATTCAGTTAAGTGTTAAATTACTGGTCTGGGGTCTGGTTTTTGAGTTCACCTTATTATTATATTTGAATCTGAACCACCAATAAACAGTGTTGGAGCTCTAAAATAAATTTCACTTTGGTGGGTGGGGGAATTGGGGGTGAGGGGGGAATTTTGATGCTCGAACCTTAAGTTTTATTGAATCGGCGGCCCATCCTTAGTTATAATAAATGAATCATAAGATTTTTTTTTATCGATTAGTTACTATTTATATTTTATATTATATTTCTATTCTTTCTGAGGTTCATATTTTATTTTTAGAATTTGACCCAACGCTATATTTTAGTTTTTTTTTAATCCCCATTATTGTACAGTATATAAATAAAACATAAGCCTATTGTGAGGTTGGATAGATAGAAAATAGCAAGAGGAAGCCATGTCCATTTCCTGTGACTGTCCTGTCATTCTTTATAAATTTCCCCTTTTCTCCCCTTTGTGTTTTTTTTTTGTTTCCTCTTTTAGGAAGTTGTGTAACAAGTTTCACACTCAACCCCCGGTGAGTTCCGATAGACTGAAACCTAGGTCGGGGGGATTGTGCGGCAACGGCCATTACCTCTTTCTTTGTCCAGTGGCAGCGGTGTAAAGTGCGGACTATGTTCTTATTTTCATTGTGGCAGCCATATTGTGTTTGTCGCCAATAGGTTCTTCTCTAACAAGTAGAGGAGACGAATATTAAGTCTATGAGAATCATGATGGGTGCCACCATAAGATTTAGGTTAAGAAAAGAGGTTGTACTAGAGGAAGCATAAATACGAGGACTGAATGAGATAATAGGGAAAGCAAGAATGAGGTAGTATGGTCATGTATAGAGACTAGGGGGGAGGGAGAGATAATTGGAGATGACAGGTACAGGAAGAGGGCCAAAAAGAAGACCAAAAAGGATTTTGGAAGAATGAGGAGTCTAAGTATGGAGAGATTGAGGAACAAACCGAAGGTGCTAGATATGATGATGATGATAATAACCAACGTAAAGTGGCCTAGATATGAGATGAACATGGAAGGCTCAGTGATAGATCATTGTTCTTCTTTGAAACGCACACTAATTCCTTCTTTGTTCCCAAATGCTTATAGTTTTTTGCACATCTTACTATTAAGATTGAAACTAGGTCTTGACGAGCACTAAAATATACTTTTTTCCTTGATGATCGCCCATGCATAAGATTCCAAACTAAGTAAACAAATAAACTAAATTATTTACACGATAGGACAAGAGTTATCAACAGGCTGCTATAAAGTCTCTAAAAAATGTGGGAAATATAAGTTTGACCATTTCGTTAATTCAGCCATTTTAAGATGCAATCCCCAAAGTTGTGACACTTGTTTACATTTTACCCAAGAGTTCAACTATACGAATTATTGTGGTTTCACAACGGATGCTTTTTAGAAAGCAGTGCTGCATACTTTCGAGTTTTTACATTTTTTCAAATGTTATTAAAAATAATGGAAAAGGAGAGAATACCAAATATTATGGTAGAGATGAATTATATAGAAAAGAGGTTTTCCTTATAGAGTTATATCATTATAGATTCACATCCAATGTCCTTTTCCTGTTTTGTCCTTTATGTTATACCTTTTATATGTTCCTATCGATGTGTTCTATCATTCTTTACCATTTTCCCTTTTCTCTCCTTTTTTTCTCTCTTTTATGAAGTTGCGTTGTGCGTTTCACACTCCTCCCTGATGAGTTCCGATAGAATGAAACCTGGGTTGGGGGATTGGGCGGTGACGATCAATTTTCTTTAAGAGACATCCATTACCTCCTTGTCCATTGGCCGCAGTGTAAAGTGTGAACTGTGTTCTTTTTTTTATTTTAAAGGCCATATTGTGTTTGTCCCTTTTATGTGTTTCTATCCACCTTTCCTGTACCTTCTACCAAATATAATAGAAAAAAGATCGTGAGGGAGCCCCCAGAAAGAGATGGGAGCAGCAAATAACAGCAAGTGTGTGAGTAAGAGGAGCAGAAAGGAAGCAAATAAAGGAGGAAGAATGGTAAAAGGAAAGAGGATGATGGAGGCATTCTACTAAACTTATTCGGTTGGAAACAGTTGATAAACGCGATGACGTAGAAAATGAAAAACAAAACAAAAGTAACACATATTTAAAACACTTCAATATTTTAATGCCACATTATATCTTTCTTAGGAAGTAGTAGAATTAACAGGCGCTCGGAGAAGTTTTCATTTTTATCATCAAAATATTTAAGTGTTTTTAAATGTTTGTGTTATTTTATTTACTTAAATTTTTGATATTTTTTTTTACAATAATAGTAATTGTTCTATGATACTTAATTGATAGTATGCTGAAATATTAAAAGAGAAAATAAATTTTGTAATTTTTGCAAACCTGTGAGAAATTTCAAATTTGAACCAGACAGAATATTTTTTTAGGAATTGTATTCAATCCGAAATTCTGAAGCTTAATATTTGAAAGATTTTGATCAGATTCATCATTTAAAATCCGAACAGATTCCAGATTTTGATTTGACAGAATTTTATACCAAATTCACATCTAAAAGTCAAACATTAGAATTCTGATATAACTTAAGAGCTTAGGGTGGATCCGATATTTGACTCGGATCATTAGATTTACTAGTCTTTGTAATATTTGAGCTGTAGTAATTTTTTGAACAGTCTTTAGTGACTTTTTTTTGTGAATTCAAAAGAATAAAAAGAATTAACATAATATTCAATTTGGATTTGATAACATTTTACCTCGAACATTTTTTATTTGAAACATTCTAACTATAAAATATGATAATCGGATTCAAATAAAAAAATATATTGTTTTTTAGAATATTCTATTCTAAATGGAAAATATTTTGATTCACTAGGGTTTAGATTTTTGATAGTATTTTTTTTTAGATTTGAAAGAGAAAATTAAAAAAAAATCAGTTTTGCGTACATGCATGGTACTATGGGGCACAGTTTGACGAGGGACAGCCGGATGCCGAAGTATCTCTACCTGCACACGAAGGACTTGCCCTCTTCCGTGTGGATACTCGAGTGGTCCGTCAGCTCGGCCTTGCGCGCAAATGTCTCCCCGCAGTGCTGGCACACAAACGGGCGGTCTCCCTCCACGTGGAGGCGGGTGTGCGCAAGAAGCGTGCGCTTCTGCAAGAACTCCTTGCCACACACCTCGCACGAGTGTGGCTGGCGGCCGTGCAGTCGGCCGTGGTTGACCAGCTCAAACTTGCGGGCGAACGTCGCACCACAGTCCGGGCATACGTATCTGCGAAGAAGAGAGGACGAAAGATACGCGTTTAAAAAAAAACAGCGACAGATTAAATCGGTATTAAATTTATCTCCGACTTTAGGTGAAAGATATTCAACCAGCCATGCTAGGTGTAGTTCAACGATTAGAAATGAACACTCAAAACCTTTTGGATATTCAAGATTTAGAGAAAATATCGAATTGGATATTAAGAAAAAATATATTTGTTTACTTTCAAAATTTTGTATTAAAATTTATTTTACAGCTCTAAGGGGAGTATGCAAGAACCTCACTAAATGGATGTTAAGTGGACGCACTACGTTCAAAGGCTCCGCGTCAAACTACCCGTCAGGGTTATGTGCTAATGGTTTTAAAAATTAGGAAGAGTGTATTTATAGGAAGTGTACCCGCATTTGCGAGGGGAGAGAGTTGAAAAATCACCCTCGACCAAGATTCGAGCCTAGACTTAATAATTTAAAACTTAACCGGCTGTTTTAATGCTATAATGAATGAACTAAAAAAAACAAACTTAATGACTACTTCAATTTGCTTTTTATATTTCAATTTCAATTTATAATCATAATTTTTTTTTCCAAGATTTGGATTCAAATTCAATTGTTTGTTTGCGAGCCAGATAAAATCAGTCGGCGGACCAAAAGGTTGTCAACCCCTGCCTCAGACCACGCTATCGAAGAGTGTTGTCATCTTTCGTTTGATTGAATTTGATCACACTATCAGGTAGGTTTGGGCGAGCACCCGAAATTTTGGGCATTAAATTGGGCACCTAAAAATCCCGGAATGTCGAACGGATATTTTTTATGCGCGTATTTCGATCGGGCATCTAAAGAACTTGGTAAGTATATAATACCATGTTAGCACTAACATATAATTTAAACTTTGAAAAAAAAATAGTGCAACTGATATTCATAGTAGGCCTATTATCTTTTATTAATTTGTAAATTATTATGTTTGTTTTCAACTAAACTACAATAATGTTTCTCACGGGTTACAAGTCTACGACATAGCGAAATCAAGATTCCTACAATTTAATTTTCTCTGTCAATGCCAACAACATAACAGATTCAACATTTCTACATTGACATTTTTAAGCCCTATGCTTGCGATAACTTATTTTAAGTGAGCAAATATAGAAAAACTGGTTATGTTCTAACAGAACTTCCACAAAGCAAAGCGAGATCTGCTCTAATATTAACTGTAAATAATTGGGCATAAACTAACCATTAACATTTTTTGGGGGGGATCAAATGTTACTGTTTTAACTTGTAATTGAAAAATTTATAGGCCTGTGACAAAGTTGTTTCTATCTTTTTGAAAAAAATTAAATTAGACCGTTAAATTTATAATTTGAAATTTTAAGGGGCCTGTGAAAAAGTTGTTTCTATCTTTTTTTTAAATTAAATTTAATTAAATTAGACCATTAAACTTGTAACTTGAAATTTTATGGGCCTGTGAAAAAGTTGTTTCTATCTTTTTTTAAATTAAATTTAATTAATAATAATAATATTTAGCACCGCGTCTTACTACCCGTTCGGGTTGTACGCTTTTAAGTACTAATTACGTTAATGGATTAGGAATTGGGTAGGTTGAATTAGAGGAAGCGAACCCACATTTGCGTGGAGGGAGAGAGTGGAAAACCATTTAGGAAAAACCACCCCCAGTTCACCCGACCAAGATTCGAACCTCGATCTCCTCGTCCTCGGCGGTCGAGCTCAACACGACAAGCTAACGCGTTAGCCAACTATGCCACCTAGGTGAGTTAAATTTAATTAAATTAGACTGTTAAAGTTGTAACTTGAAATCTTATAGGCCTGTGAAACAGTTGTTTGCAAAATTAAAAGCCCGCCCGATAGTAAAGAGAGAGACATACGGGTGTTGCCCCCCGTGGAAGCGGGAGTGAATCACTAAGTGGTCCTTCTGGGCAAAGGACTCCCCACACTCCTCGCAGACGTACGGCCGCTCGCCCGAGTGGAACTTGACGTGGGTCACCAGGTGTCGCTTCTGCGGGAACGTCCGCCCGCACTCCTTCAGACAGAGAACGGCAATCGTTCCGAAATTTATGTAATTTGGGTTACACGCTTATGTACTAATTAGGCTAATAGTTTTAAGGATAAGGAAGGTTAAATCTAGAGGAAGTGTACCCCTATTTGCGTGTGTAGAGTGGGAAACCGTTTAGGAAAAACCACCCTCAGTACACTCGACTGGAATTGAACCATGAGCTCCATGTCATCGGCAGTCTAATCTATTGCGATAGTAGCACCTTAGACCGTGTGGCCACTGAAGTGGGTGAACCAACATCTTGATAGCATGGCTTCCCTCCCCCCCTCCCTCAGATAATTACAAACTTAAGGAGGTAATACAGTTTGAACTAGATCTCATATATAGTTTATTATTTCCTGTACTATAATATTTATAAATGACACAACCGCCAAACATAAAACCTATTAGTTTTATTAATATAGATCTACCCTATGTTGATCCTTCGATAAATTTAAAAAAAGGCTAATTATGCAGTAATCCTTAGGGTAATATTACTACACAAAATTTGAAAACCCTTTTTACTGGTAATTAATTACTAAGCAAATAAGCCCAATATTTATTTTCAATAAATGGAAAATTGATACCCGGTCAGGGGAATCGAACCCAGGACCTTCGCCTTAGTACACCAATGCTCTTACCACTGATCTATAAAGGAATCGTCACATGCCCAGAGTCAGTCTCCCCCTTAAGTCTTAAGGTAGAGCCTGTGATGTACCTGCGGAAAACGTCGACTACGAATGTGTGATCGATTAAAAATCACGAGATATTAGATAACGCAGCAACCATCAACTCGGTAGCCAAAATAGGTTGAAATTAGTGACTTTTAGGCAAAGAATCAACTCCTAGGTGTCAGATACCCCCCCCCCCCCNGAAATTTGGTCCCTTTAGGCAAAATATCCACTCCCCGGGGTCAAATTCCCCCCCCCCCCCTCCTGCTGTGGATGTCCTATACATGCATCACCTGTATTATTATTATTATTATTATTATTACTAGCACCGCGTGTTACTACCCGTTTGGGTTATACGCACTTACGCTAATGTGTAATGGTAGTGTGATTGTGAGATGAAATGGAGGACCTACAGTTTAACGTGGAATCCGAACCATGGCGGAGGCCTGGCATTACCCACATTCACAAGATGTCTTGTCAGAGGTGAAGGAAGGGTTTGGCAATCAGATAAATCTGTGCCGGGACCGAGGATTGAACCCCGGACGCGCCAGCACAGAAGTCTGACACCTCACCCCTAGACCGCCAGGTCACCCATCGCCTGTAACAGTAGTGACAGCGTATACCTGGCAAACAAATGGCCGATCTCTGCTATGCACCCTGGCGTGAGTCACCAGGTGGTGCTTCAACGTAAACGACTTCTTGCACTCCATGCACTTGTACGGGCGGTCGCTGCTATGCAGCAGGAGGTGCGTGCTCAGGCAGTGCTTGTGAGCGAAGCTCTTGCCGCACTCGGTGCATATGTGGGGCCGCTCTCCGGTGTGGACGCGAGCGTGAGTCACCAGGTGGTGCTTCAGAAGGAACGACTTCCCACACTCTGGACAGGTGAAAGGACGCTCCTTTGCCACGCGGTACTTCTGTCCCGTCGGCAGGGGCATGAGTTTGCCGCCGTTCTCGGTGCTGGTGCCCTGGTGCATAACGCCCGCGCCACCGGCGACCCCGGTCTGCCTGTTCTTACGTTGCACAGCGTTACTTTCGTTCGAAGTATTTTGATTGTTGATATGGGCGGCGTCCGGGTTCGCGAGACTGTTACCCGACGCCACTTTTTTCAACAGAAACTCTCCGCACTCCTGCGCGGTCAGTTGCAGGGGACCACACGGTGTCATGAAGTGCTTCGTGGCGGCGTGCTTGTCGGCGGCAAACATCAGACCGTTACCGGTACGGAATATAGAATTGGCCGCTTCGCAATTGCAGCCTTTCTCGCAGGCGATGTTAAAAATGTCATGGTGTTTCCTTGGGACGTTATGAGATTGATGCGCCCCGTTTTGCTGGAGGCTTTCATTCATAAGGAACATGGTTGTGCACATTAAATTGTTATTCATATTTAGATTAAAATTACCACTTCCCTGGTCCTTATTAGCTAATAAAAAGTTTTTATCACCACTATGGCATGATAATGGCACTTTTGATGAATTACTCGTATCACCAGTATACTGAGAAAACCCATTCACTTGACACTGAGAAGGTACCCCAAAAGGGTACGATGCGTTTGACGACGATTGGGACAAACAAAATGGGTATGTTGATCCACTTTGACATACATCTTCTAATTTGATCCTTTCCACAAGATGTTCACTGACTACTTTGAGAGAATCAAAGTGCGCTGATGCAGATTGAGTGTCCCACTCTGTGGATATTGCTGGACCTTGCTGCCTGAAAGAAAAATCACGTTTGAATGGACGAGATTTGTTTTGCAGAAACAAGGGTTGGCTATGTTTTTATTTACGAATCAATAACACGGAACAAGTTTTAACAGACCGAAATCTTTAAGTGCATTTATTTGTAAAATATGAATGGTAAAACGAAACATTACAGTGTATATAGAGTTTTAATCAATTATCCCATAAGTATGTGCATTATATTACCTGCAAACCACATTAGATACCATAAAACAGATGTTACAAATCTTTGTAAAGTTAATATTTCTTTGACAATCCGTCAGCCATCTTCTTTACAAACACACATGGCCGCCAACCCGATTCTAACTTTATCAACTTTCTTATATTAAATAACTTAAAATAAGTAATTTGTACGTTTTAAAGTTAATTTTAGCATAGAATAATTCAAATAAACATAGTTTTAATATTAAATGAATACAAACACTTTGATATACCGTAATCAACATAAATTCACTATTCTCTTGTTATTAAAATTAAGTTTTATACATGTGACCAACATAACATTACCAAAATCCCTAACCTTAAAATTATGTCAACACCAGTATAACATAGGTTAATATTTAAAATATAAACAAATACTTTTATAAATTATAATGACAATTTTCTCACCTTGAATGTTCTAGGAGACTTATTGGTTCTTCTTTAATGGCCACGTCCGGAAGAAGATTCCCTAATAATTCTAAAGAAAATTCTTGTGGGCACTGTAACACTGAACCTATTGGCTTAGCTATCGAGATTTCTAAGCTATTTTTTTCACTATCTGAAACTTTTGCACACACATTGTCTTTAGAAATTGTCTTATTATTTATTGGCGACAAAGGAACATCCGCTTCAAATCCAGTTTTTCCATAAGGTAGAGTAGGATTAGTAGATCTGGTTTGTGAAGGTGACTTTCTTTCAAAATGACTAGATTTTGGACATGTATTATCTTGTTTAGTTTGATAAATATTATCAAAATAGGATTCTAATACGGTATACTCCATCCCAAGACTATTTTTAGGGTTAAAACCATTTAATTGAGCCCATGGTGGAGCCCATTGGTCTGCTGGTGTTTGGCCCATGTTATTCATATTTTAGGAACATGCTGGCATGCTCAAATATATTCACTAGACATGACAAACCGTGTAAAATGCAGGCACATTTAAATTCTAGTCCTAAAAAACGTTTTCACTTTCTCCACAACGTACTTGTGCTATTTCGATAGTCAACCACATTTATCTCATGGCCTCATTAACAGTTTTAAAAAAACAATATTCGCAGCTACAAATCTTATCACAGCTTGAATTCTAGTAAAGAAAACACCATAAAACTTACAGAGTATATATTATCAACAAGAATTCAAATAAATCCTATAAGAACGCGGAAAATAACTAAAATTTACGGGTATGTAGAACACGAGAATGACAGCAATGACCAATATTTCTAATATTTTCTGGGAAGTCGAACTCGAAGGACATTCATTCGATAGTAATCGAACAAGCTGACAAACGTTTGAATGATACATAGATCCAAGTAAGCGACACGTTCAATAAATCAACATAAATCAATACGTTGTCCATGAGAATATGTTTTGGCTGCACATCCTACATAGATTAATTAAATTGTTATTTATTTATTAATTTCAAGGAATATAAAAACATAAACTAATGTGTACATGATCTATTAGAATATTAGTTGCGTGACGCCTCAAAGACTGTTAAGCCACTAGTCCCGAAGGCACCCAAGTATACTGAGTTCAAAGGATATTAAGAAATTAAAGCAAATTCCAGCAAAGTTAATAAAGCGGGGTGAGGTGGTGAAATGTTGGTAGTAGAAATTCATAAACTGCTATGTTTCATATGGAACCATTATGAAATACTCAAATTATGAATGGAAATTCTATTGATACAAGTTTTCAAAGAAGTATATAAAATAGATAATAACTATAGTGTTGCACATTACCACCAACATGCTAATTTTTTTTATCAACATAATGTTTATGAGATTGACGCCATATGCTGCATAATGTGATTATGCAGAGAAAATAATTGGTGATCATTAATGTAGATTTCGACGAGCTACATCAACAACGGAATAGATTAGGTACTATTCGGCAAATATTGTATTATCAAAAAAGAGTGTAATTACAAAATGAAAGTTCATTTATACATTGATGTTAAAAAAACCTATTTTTAAAATAAAATACACTGACCTTAACTCGCGCTTCCTACATACTCACCTTAAATTGTTAGTGAGGCAGCGTTAATTAAATTTTGTCACGTTTCAGGGGGCTTTACTAACTACGACCTTTCTTCTGTAAATTAAGTTTTAAATAGGTACTTATGAATTGTATTATTCTTTGTAGATTAGTACTAAGAATCTGCGCAAATTTTGACATAACTTAGTTAATAAATGAATCTTTCTTAGGTAAAAGTTATTTAAAAAAAAAGCTCTTAATAAATCACAGACATTTCAATAGTAAATCTATTATTCATGTCAACCACAGTAAGAAATTATTATATAAGCCTGGTATGAATATAACATCAACTGAGCCAGGATGATCTCTTCTTTGTTTTAATTAGTTATATTAACTATCACTAGGTGTCAGCACCACACTAATTTCTTGTCATTTGTTTCAATTCCTCCCTTTCACTAAGGCTCTAGGCTCTTTTTGTCACACGCATTATTTTATCATGCACATATGGCTGACCAATCATAGGACTAATTTCATAGTCAGATTAAGTACACCTCAAGTGTGGCACTACACTAAATACACGACGACACTTACCTAGACAAGAAAATAATGGTCTAGTTTCATATGCGAAAGTGGCCTATTCCATTCGAGTTTAGGTGGGTGTCGTATTGTATTTTAGTGTAGCGCTGCACTTTAGGCGTAACAAGTTTGTATATGAAACTGGCCCATAGGCTCGTATTCGAATTTACGTGTAAACCAAGAGCCTTAGGGCGCAAATCAATGAATCTCTCCCGTGTGAAATAATTAAATACTCCTCAAGAAACAAGATTTGGACACCCCAGCCATCATCTCCTTGACCCAGGTATTCTCATTCACAGGTCACATAGTTGGATTGGCAGTTGATTAATTTGTTTGTTTTTCAGGTTTGATAATTTAAAGCATGTGGGAAAAAATCTTATCTCTTAACACCGCCTAATATACGAATCCTTAGAAAAATTAGTAAGGGCTAATTCTTTTAACGTTCTTCTGTAGTCTAGTTGTTTGATACCGGTTTACTATGAAGTTTGTGGTTTAAGTTTACAATACAATATTTTACAATTCGCCATTTTATTTTTCAATGTTACAATGTGATTTATAAGTTAACAATCTAAGTATCTGATCTCCTTGGGCAGAGCTCTAGGTGGAGCTCTTATAAATTTAAGTTAACTATTTTTATTTAATGCCGGATGGTGATAAATGATAATACATTGAAAAAGATACAATACAAGATTATTAGGTATTTGAGAACATATTATTGTAAGAGAGGCTTATAAATAAAAGTCAATGTGCTTTTATTATATTTACAAACAGTAATATATTAAATCATTCAATAATGGTATAATGACTAATTTTAAAGGAATAGATTCATTTGTAGTATTTTGCTGTATATATATTTTTTAAAATAAAGTTGTGTGTGTGTGTTTATGAAGTGTAAGAGAAAGTGGAACCGTTTGATTGCCAATCATTATTAATTGTCCACTCAACCTAATGACGTCTCTTCAGCTGTATACTTAAAGTCAGCAGAAGAGAAATTGCATTTTGCTATGAGTTTTTGTTTTCTCACAAACAAGTAAGTCACAGATTAAAACAACATATTAATTTTGTTCATTTTTATGTTTGGTTAATACTGTCTTAAACGTATTTCGGTACTATCAACTGGCAAAAACACGTCTAAATATAAAGTAAATCATTCTAACAATATTATTTTAAAGATATTTTAATCATTTCCAAATTACCTATGATCATGTGAAAAAATCTCGACTCTAGAGTATGAATAACACCTTTTAATTTGTATTTGAAATAAAATTTATAACAAAATAATTTTACTTAAACCTGATACATACACAATAAATATGAACACAACCAATTAATAAATATATACATATATATCCTTGGTAATTACAGGGTTATACTAAAATATCATGTTTGGATGTTTGAATGATCGAGCTTTCTAAGCTGCCTTGGTGGTCGCTTTCATACATTTCCAAGGTGATATGTCTCATAACTTACACATGTTATGTGGGAGGTCAACTCATTTTTGAAGAAAAGGGTGTAACCAAGGATCATGAATACAACAGAGTTCGCACTGGCTATAGAATTGTTGCCACTAGACAATCCATCAAACAACCGGGCAACAAGCCCAACACGTCCAGTCAATTAATGGTACGAATTAAACATATCAGTACGCTTAGGTTATATAGTTGAATTATACATTGACAAAAATGATATCCCAAATATATTAATTGGTATAACAGTCGGCGTGCAAAATTGGAAGGGTTAAATTCAAGTCCATATGTGAATGTCAATTTTATATGTTCACCCTATCATTCCAATAGAATGTAATTCGAAAATATGTGTTTGTTTCTTTAAAACATGTCATTATCAAACTAATGACATCATAGCCAGATAATGCTTTTTGTCACGTCCACTGTATTAGAGGGAAGGGGGAGGGAGGTGGATATGCACACGCTGTCTATTAATATTAAGTCTACTTAGGTTGAGTGACTCTAATGACGTCACACAGTTAAATATTTGCCACATCTAGCACAGGGGTAAAGACTAGGGCAGCATGGCTTTTTTTAAAAGTTAAGTTTATTGCATTGACATGTGCTTTTCACAGGTCGCAATTATGCCAAGAAAAACCTAGAGCACCTCACGTGACATGGGGCAATAAATAATTTATGCTGTATGCTTATGTCTATTTCTTCGTGGTGTTACACCCTCTCTACGAATCATTACTACCCCGACCATTATAAGGTAATAAAGGGAGAGGATATAAACTAACATACAAAAAATGGAAATTGTAAAAATATGTAAATTCAACAAAGAGTAGTTTATTCAATTAATGACAATAGTGCAGATGACAATAAATGGTCTCATTATATCATAATGAGTTATGTTGGAAATCATACTCGAAGTAAACCAACTTTACCAATTTAAGTTGTGCAAGTGTTTTAACAAAAAGGAAACATGATATCCATCACAAAATTGATAGACCAGTCTATATGAGACATTACTACAGGGTATTTATTTATATGCGATACAAAAATTATAAGGGCCTAATGGGTACCTTGATATGGTTCCAAAGGTTTCGTAATGCACAGAAAACGATATCTAATATATAAAGAAAATTAAATGTTGACGACTACACTACCGAGTTTACATAAACGTGAGAGTTTGACTACCAGACATAAGCAAAACTCCCACGGGACTACTCGATCTGACAGATAATATGGGACACACAGTTCCCAAAATAAACAAACAAAACTGAGCTGTTCAAAAGGAACTTACGTTACAAACCAATAAAGTTATCCT
>CABEEJ010008502.1:0-23514 GCA_901482245.1 Timema douglasi
TGTTAGTTATCTTCAATCTCTTTTAGTATAGCGGGACCATCTTTCCCAGCCTCACTATCTGGAATCTCGTGTTAGTTATCTTCAATTTCTTTTAGACCAGTGGGACCATCTTTCACAGCCTCAACTATAGCTTCATGAAGGATGAGGTTTACTCGTTTCAGTGACCCAAGGCAGGTATTCTCAAAGTGGGGTCCATGAGGTTTGCGTAGGGGGTCTTTGACATATTTTTTTACTTTCTTGTGACTTTATAAGTAGAGAGAGTATTGTGATCGTAAAAAAAAATCGAACTCAAAATTTTGATGAACTTAGACGTTTCATGACCCCTACCTCCCCGAATACGAAAAAGGGTTTTTTGAATTTCCGTCTGTCTGTACCACGGAGTAGAGCCTAAACTATTTTACCGATCGGGCTAAAACTGTGTATCTATGTTTTTCATAGGGTTTCTCCGAGGAATTTTTGAAATTGGATATCTAACCATAAAATTAAGCGTAGTTTCCTTAAGGGCGAAAAGAGAAAAAAATAATTTTATCAAAATCGGCTATAAGGATTTTGATTAAATTTCATTGATGAGCTTTAATCAATATAACAAACATAATAGATACTCTCAATTATTTGTCAAAATAACTTTAAGAGTTCCGGTCTGATGCGTAAATTCTAAATTTGCATCATATCTGCGTTGCTATTTAAGATAAGAAATTACTTATCTTTTAAAATATGTAGGTCTATTCATAGTAAAAATATTTTATTTGAAATATATTTTTATAAGACTAATAGTTTTCAAGCTTTACATTTAAATTGTAACTTTTCGAAAACTAAAAGTAAAGTATTGCAACATTAAAAGAATTCGAATCAAAGATGTTGACGTTTCATGACCCCCAAACCATAAAAAGTGGATTTTGCAATGCCATCTGTCTGTGTGTCTGTCCATTCCTAAAATTAAGAATAGTTTACTAAAGGGAGAAAAGAGAAAATAATCGATTTTCTCATAATTGGCTTTGAGGATTTTGAATAAAATTCGTATCTAGGCGTTGATTAAAATTTTAAACGAATGGCTATTTTCATTTTCCCGTGAAAATGACTTTAAGGGTACTTTACAAAAGTGGAAATTTCCATATCTCTGCAACTATTGACCAATATATTAATACAATTTTGTGAACTTTAGTTGTACATATACTATTAAGTTTTAACGAATAATTCATTAATGCCATAGATTAATTAAATATAAGTAAGCCTCTCAAAAAGATTATGTTCTTTTTCCTTTAACCTCTTAGGGGAAATGTTTAGTAATATTTTATTTAGTCAATATTTACATCTTATTTGGTCAAAATTTATAAATGAGGAGTTTAATAGCAATGCGATGACCTGGAGATGTGCAAACCCTAATAAATTTTCAAATTTTTTAAACGGAGGTAGACATTTTAATACGAAGTGTTGTCCTTTGTGGATCCAATGTTGATTTTTTTTATTGGTCCAAATATACTAATGAGGACTTTAATTCTTTAAAAATAAAATTATAAAATTTAAAACCGGGAGTCAAGAAATGCTTTACGTAAGTCTAGTGCAATTTGTGCTCGAGTTTGATAGTGTATATTATATTGTTTCAGATATATTACGAGTTTTGAGTAACTATCTCCATTTTTAAACAATGGAGTGAGAACGTCCGTGCAGAATCACATAACATTTTTTTTAGAGCTTATAAAATTGTACATAAAAGTTTATATCGCTGGTGTATACTAAAAACACTGTTTAGAAAATTATAACCTGATACCTTAGCTCAGTCGGTAGTAGTGTGTCTAACTTTTTTATTCAAGGGTTTGAGGTTCAACTCTCACAGAAAAATTTATCATTGATGAAATTAGAGTTTTCATTATTGCAGTTATGAATTAACAGCTGAGGGTAGGGCTGAAAGATACGTCTGTTCTAAATATAAGTTAATTTATAAGTCATGTGCTGATATAGTCGATAGGCATAGAAAGTGCACGTTAAATAATACAAATATTTTGTTTAAACTCTTACTTGATCGCTCTTAACGGTGCCTCTCTGTTCTTCCTCAAGCTCTTCTCAGCCTGTCTCTTTCTGCTCGCAGGATTGTCTACAGTTGATCTCAACCTTTCTGCTTATAGGATTGTCTACAGTTGATCTAAACCTTTTTGCTCACAGGATTGTCTAACAGTTGACCTCAACCTTTCTGCTTACAGGATTGTCTAATGTGATTTCAACCTTTCTGCTTACAGGATTGTCTACAGTTGACTTCAACCTTTCTGCTTATAGGATTGTCTACAGTTGATCTCAACCTTTCTGCTCGCATGGTTGTCTAATGTGATTTCAACCTTTCTGCTTACAGGATTGTCTATAGTTGATCTCAACACTTTCTGCTCACAGGATTGTCTATAGTTGATCTAAACCTTTCTGCTCGCAGGGCTGTCTACAGTTGACCTCAACCTTTCTGCTTACAGGTTTGTCTATAGTTGATCTCAACCTTTCTGCTCGCAGGGCTGTCTACAGTTGACCTCAACCTTTCTGCTTACAGGATTGTCTATAGTTGATCTCAACCTTTCTGCTCGCAGGGTTGTCTACAGTTTACCTCAACCTTTCTGCTTACAGGATTGTCTACAGTTGATCTAAACCTTTTTGCTCGCAGGATTGTCTACAGTTGATCTAAGCCTTTCTGCCCACAGGGCTGTCTACTGTTGATCTCAACCTTTCTGCTCGCAGGAGTGTCTATAGTTGATCTCAACCTTTCTGCTTACAGGAGTGTCTATAGTTGATCTCAAACTTTTTTCTCGCAGGACTGTCTACAGTTGATCTAAACCTTTTTGCTCGCAGGATTGTCTACAGTTAATCTCAACCTTTCTGCTCACAGGACTTTCTACTGTTGATCTCGACCCTTCTGATCGCTACTGGGGGCTTGATGGCTGCCCCTCTACCAAATTCAATGCTTGACGATATGTTGACCAAAGTGGCTCAGGCGGTGCCAATCGCAGGCAAGCTGTTCATGCCGACTAAAGATAGTTGCTCTGAAGGGTTTATTGCCTCAATTCAAGAAATGATTGGCAGCATACCTGGACTCGGCGTGTTTTTGCAGGAAATTCCGTATTTTGGCGTGATGATCATGGGCAATGGTAGTACAGCAGGTATTCCTGGTGCCAGCACTTTGCTCGGCATTGTGCCACCAGCCAAGGAAATGATCAAAAGTATACCACTATTATCGGATTTTTTGTTCGGCACCAAGAGTGGTTGCTCACCGTCAAACATGAAGGCTTCACCGCCAAACATGAATGCTTCACCGCCAAACATGTAGGCTTAAAATGAAAACCACATGCCCATGAACTAAACACAGTCGTATCAATCATAAATGTTCAAGTAGTTTGACCGCTGAATGAATTTGATCAATAATACTTTAGCAAATAGACCAAAGTATCTACGGTTAGTTTACATTTAAAAATTAGTTCCATATTTCACAGTTGAAAAAAAATTGGTGTGTAACTGGACGGAGGAGAAGGTGGAGTAGGGAGGGGGGTTAAAATATAATATAATCATTCAAGGTTGAAAGGAGAGTAAGAGTAAAAGAAAGGAATAATATTAATGACCACGAGAGATACGTCTAATAAGTTTGGAAAACACTGTTGATCATGATGGTGATATGTTAGTTGTTGATCAAAACTATTAGCTCTATTCACTGGGCTGGAGACTCGTTGGTGTATTTTATACATTCTTCGGTTTCACTAAATAGAACAGGATTAAAAAAACCAGATTCACGCTTGTATTATGGAATTTAAGTTTGCACCATGTTAATCAAGATGACGATGTCAATCCAGAACTAGAGTTTGTTACAGAAAAATATATATATAAAGAAACATTGTTAAATTATTATTAAATTATTAAAATAAATATTACTATGGATTAAATCAAAGTTGATGAAATTATTGTTCACACGAGGGTATTGCTTTGAATAAGGTAACGTTACCTTTAATGAAAGTGCGTTTGTATTTATACCTTATTTATTGAAGCACCCTCGTAGTATTCATTATCCTTACACTGTGACTTATGTGACAGTTCAAAGGTTACCTTAAAGCAGTTTCATGTTCATCCGATTCGAGAAAAAGTGTTATCACTCTCTCTCGTCAGTTGTGTATGTTGATTGTCTTGGTCGATCATATTAGGTGCTCTGAGTTTACAGTCGAGTCACCTGAATGGCGCTACCTAGAAGAGGAAAGGTGACACGAACCTAGCACCCAACTGGCACTAGTAGGAATGTATCGATACGTTAATAGCATCGATCATTTCCTTCCAATAACAATACTTTTTAATCGATATTTTTGTTTCTATACCTTTACACAAATGAGGCGGTATGAGAGTTTCGTCACGAGGATCTTGCCCTCGTATTACCTTCTTAACACTTTGTTTAGATAATACAGAACCATTTAGAATTAAATAAATGGGGGAAACCAATCACTACTAAACAAAAATATATGTAGAGACAATTTAACGAGTCTTTATTTACATACAAATATTAGCTGACAAGAGGGCAGTGGTAGACTAGCCTAATTCAAAAGTATTATAGATTAATAAAAGCTTGAAAATACCCAACGGAACTTGGTGAAGTAAGATCTTATACAAGACACATAATGTTATCACGAAAATTCTCACAGAGACAATTCTAGATAACAACAAAATTTATATTAACTGCCTTTTATAGACAAGTATTTATCAAACAGCTAAATGGTCTTAATATACCAACTGTTACCTTTAAATGGTCAAGTTACATAGACACATCTAAAATTTACTTAGTAAATAAATGAGATAATAAAATAATCTGTAAATACGGTAGCCTTAAGGGTTCAAGCCTCGTAGACACATTTAACACTATACTGTATGACCTTAGTTGAAAAATTCCAAGAATAAATTAATATAACCAACTCGAATATAGAATTATTAACATCTTAGGAATTTAATAACTTCCATAGAAAAACTATACAAGATAAAATTAATATTATATTCATGTAATTAATATATCAATGTATATTAACTAACTTTTAATTCTACAATTAAAATCATAACAAATTATTTATACTGGAACTATCAAAAAAAGACGACAAATTAAATAATAAGGAAAGCGCAAAATCCTAATTTTACTGAGAAATACAATTAAAGTTTTATATTTTATATAGTCTAAAGTCCAAAAATATGATTCGAAATATTATGTTCAAAAGATTCAGAACAAATTAAAGTCCAGATCGATTGAAAAATAGTTAAAGCCCAAAACATCTGAAAATAGTTTAAGTCCAAATATTTAGCTAAATTACCTGATGGGTCGCAATCGAGAATTTAATCAGTCATATCTCAAAGATTATTGCAAAGGATGAAATTAAAAAGTAGTTACATAATGAATTCGTTGCTGTGCCGGCTCTGGCGATCCGGCTGAGCCAAAAGGTGGTGGTGACCACGGGTTTCCTCTGTTGCCTTTACCTCGTCATCAGAGTCAACAACAAGTGAGGGAAGCTTTGGCTGATTTGTCAGACGAGCTACAGGTTGCTTTCGCAGACCCTTTTCTATCCTCATTGCATGCATTTTAAATAAATACATGACATGGCGCCTATGAAGTGATGTAAGAAAATAAGTTTTAATTAGTAACTATTACACTTTATGAATAATGAAAATGAGTATCAGTTTGTGAAATGATTTTTTTTTTTATGTGAAGGAAGGGTTTTCTTTTCCTTGAATGAGGGAGGTTTGTATTTTGTCTGCGGATCACGGTTGACCAGTAGTTTGTTGCAGCTTGTCCATAGAACTTATTTCGTCTCTCCTTGAAGATTTCCATGAGGATCTTGCTGTTTGTCAAGGTGTGGAGGTGATCTATTCTTGTTCTTATGTCCACTACCGCTATCAGCGAGAGTATTTTATTTAGGGTCGTCTGTAGTTAATTGATGTGTGACTTCACTGCGTAGCCCCATCCTACACAGCCCTAGAGGCCAATAGGTTGTATCATTATCTTGTATATTGCTAGTTTGGATTGTTGGTTGGGCTATTGTCCTTTAAAAACAGGGTATAATTGAATACACACTGCCATTGCTTTTTTGTCGGTTGCTTCTATATGTTTTGTCCATGTTAATATTCTGTCAATAGTTATACCCAGGGTATTTAGTATCTTTTGGAATGGTGTTTCTTCTTGGTAGAGAGTAAAGTTTGCTGGTGGTAGATGTCTTCTTTTAGTTATAACCAAGGCCGTTGACTTTGCAGCGTTAACATTAATTCTCCATTTCGAGAGCCTGGTTTCAAATAGTTAGAGGTAGTGTTGTATTGAGAAGGAAGCGTAAAATATGTTCCTTTCTTTGGTATACATTAACGTGCCATCCGTAAATAGTCTTACTGTAATTTTTGGTTTGCTTGGCACGGCTGCCACGTAGATATTATAAAGGAAGGGAGCTAGTACCTATCCTTATTGTACTCCGGTCTTTACTTGGACACTTTCTGACAGTGGACCTTCTATTGATACTTGAAACATTCTATTTTTTGGCTAGCTGTTGATTAAATGTATATCACATTGAGGGAAGTTGTACCTAAACTTTTGTACCAGGTCAATATGCCACACTTTGACAAAAGCTTTTTCCCCGTCTAGAAAAATGGCTATGAGTTTTTGACGTTAGTTAAGGGCTTCTATGGCGTCTTCAACCAAGTTAAGTAACAGATGAACGGTCTAAATGTTCACTTTTAAATCCAAATTGCAGGTCAAGGATTATCTCGTTGTCTTCTGCATGTTGTTTTAGCCTTTATAAAGTTTGTATCTTAATTAACTCCCGGTCGTATTTAATAAGCTGATTGGGCGTCTATTTTGGGGATAAAATTGCAGTTTTTGCCTGGTTTAGTTATGGATATTACCTTAGCCTTTATCCAGGCATTCAGGAAGTAAACTAATCTGAGGACTGTTTTAAGTATCCAGGTGAGTAGAGAGAGCTATTGCAATTTGTGGTGAGTTTTCAGCAACTCATTCTTGATGCCATTTAGTCCTGGTGCCTTGCTCTCAAGAATAGTTTTAATGGCAGTATGAAGTTCTTTGTCCGTATCGCGTTGGCCTTGTCCACACTTGTGTAGACCATCTCTTGTTGCCCGTAAATGGCTGGCTTTTTTTTAGTAGTACCTTTGAGTATTTCAGCTATGGCCCACGTGTTATGTAGGTTAGTGGCTGTGTCCGTGACGAAATAAATACAATTGGATCTTCTGATTCGTTTGACCGTCCCTTTAACCAGTGCTTTTAATTTCTTATATTTGGTTCACTCTTTTAGGGTTCCAATTCTTTGCCAGTTTCTGCTTGCCTCTGTTTTTAGGGCTATTATATAGTTAAGTTCAGGATGGTTAATTATTATGTATTGATGTTTAGGAGAGATCGTAGTGTTACGTTTTAAGTTTTTCTGTTTTTTGGTCGAGTACAGATCTATGGCCACATCGATATCTTCCTTTGTTTCTATTTCAGCATGTCTCGGTAGTATTTCCTGTATGTCAGTTTTGTATTTTCTCTAGTCAGTTGTTCTTATTGTTGGTCTGTGCCAGTTGGGTTGATGTTCCATGTTGGCATCCATTCACAAGATACATGATTACAGTCTGAGTCAAGTTCTTGGAGGACTGTTAGGATTTCCGATGTAATTTTAAGTATGTTTTCACATTATGTCCAGGACATATGGTCTGTGAGTTAGTTTCCTAAATAGAACGATTGTGTTTCTGGCACTATTACGTTATAGTCAACTGCAGTTGATTGTTCTTCTAGGATTCCTCCATTTCTGTTAGTGATTAGACTATTACATGTATTTTTGCTGTTTAAATCACCACCTAATAAATAATAGGTCCTTTCAGTAACTATATCAAGGTCAATTTTTATTAGAGGGTTATTAGGATGGAGATAAACAGCTACAAAGTGATGGATCCCTTTTTGGTGTTTACATGCCGTAGCCTCTAGGTTTTCAGCGCCCTGTATATTGTTTCTATAGTGCAGGAGAAAGTCTTTTTACTAGGGCAGCTGTTCAAACATCTTTGCCTTGGTCTAGGTCAGGTATTTAAATGCACTATCCAAATATGTGTAGCCATTATCTTGTATGTATATGGATTTCACAACTTAGGGCGATATCAACCGAGTAATTATGTAGTAAATCTTTGAATTCCTGTACCTGCTGCAAAATTCCGTTGGCACTCCATTAGAATCCTTAGCTGCTTTTTTTCTGCTATCCAGTCTTTATTTGTCATCTTCGAGTAAGTAGAAGTCAGGGGCTGCTTCTAGGAGACTCATCAGCTTGATTGTCTTGTCCTCTGCCTGTCTTATTTTGATTAAGTACGGTCTGAGGTGTTTCAATAGTCCACGAATGTCCATTTCATTGCATATATTGGTTCTAGTATAAATTATTACACGTATTTACCTTTTATGACATTTTCCGATAACCTAAACTGCTGAATATGGGAATATAGGTGCAAGATTACTGTAATAACACTAAAAAATATTTAGTGGAGGTGAAACTTTGGGAAGATATTTGGAAGCTCCACAAACAATGTTTTCCCGGGGGCCTCACGTTTGCTAAGGGGGCCCCTTCATCCAGGCCCTAGGGTGTAGTGACA
This sequence comes from Timema douglasi, assembly GCA_901482245.1. NCBI lineage: Eukaryota > Metazoa > Arthropoda > Insecta > Phasmatodea > Timematidae > Timema > Timema douglasi. The sequence goes on from CABEEJ010008502.1 coordinate 8,602, forward strand.
CCGTACATTTGTTGTCAACATTAAGGTCTCGGTCTTACAATACCCTATTAATCCTCTCCCCTTTTATTTTATTCATTTATATAATTGGTGTTGACTGTACTATTTACAGGCAATGAGAAGCCGTGATACTTAAAATCAGTGATCTTTATTTTGTTTTTCTTTTATACTCAAAACATATCGTCTTCAAACGTCTTACTCCTCAACCCGAAATTATCTCGCACTTACAAAACAGCACTCGACAATCTTTACTGATAAATAGCACTTGATACATATCATATGTTAACAATAACCATCAATTATTATGCAGCAAGACTAAAATATTAAGTCACTATTTAATAAGAATCAAAGCAGAAATTTCTAAAATCAAAACTAAAATAATATGTCAATATTAATAAGAATAATAAAATAAGCAATATTTAATATCAATAATTTAAAAAATGTCAATAGCTATTAATATGTATGCAAGTATCAATTAATACCTAATATCAAGGTTGTCAGGGCATGTAAAACAGAATAATTTTACCGGTTGTTCTCTTTGGCTGTAAAATGTGGCCTCGTACCTTACATGACGAAAACAAATGTAGGGTGTTCGAAAACAAGGTGCTTAGGAAGATATTTAGCCCGAAAAGGGATGAGGCTACTGGGGAGTGGAGGATGTTACAGAAGGATGAGTTACATACCCTGTACTCGTCACAAGACATTGTTAGGATAATAAAGTCTCGTAGATTACTTGGGGCAGGACAAGCAACGCAAATGGAAGACTCTAGAAAAATATTCATAGTATTGATTGGTTTACCCAATGAGAAGACCTAGATGCAGATGGGAGGATAACATTGGAACGTACCTGAAAGAGATAGCGTGTAATGAGGTGGAATGGATAGAATTAGCTCAAGATAGGGAGAGGTATCGTACTTTTGTAAGTGTGGCAAGTCTATTTTCCTAGGAGAACAAAAGCAGCCATGTCTAATATCAAGTGTAAAACAATGTAAATATCTTTGACATGTCTAGTAAGTGAGATGACTGGGCTAGTTTCTAAGAAGCCCCCAGTTCAATCCGAGTAACAATGTTGTTGCCGAGTGACAGCATGAGGTCTTGTTCTGAGCTCATGTGATACACGTGTCTAGTTTTAATTGATGTCAATCCCGCGGTGTCAGAACCTTACTTACCCCTATAGCTACGCCTGCCACAGGTTGAAAACCACTGTTATGGTCCCTGGAAATCAGTCCACTCCCATCCACAACTATGTCCCACGACAATATGGGTAAAACCGTGGGAATTCGTGGGGACGGGCTGAATCACAGCCGTGAATAGGTCTTCTTCCTCTGTTCAAACGTGAACATGTACCAGCCATCAAAGATAGACACGGCCCACTGCCCCCCACCCCACTCACGCCTAACAACCAAATATCACTGAGGGACAGTGACAGCGATCAATTAAAGGTGTTTTTTTTTTGTAGATACATTAGACTATCCGTTTGGGCTATCCATATATCTACATTAAGAGTGAAGAAATTAAAATGTAGTATTGTTATTTTATAATATTATTGATATTGTCTATCAAAAGTGTCAGATGTAGATCACATGACTTGACATATGAACACACGAAAGAAGATGTATTATTCATTCACGAGCTAAGTTTACCTAGATGACAGCTCGAAATGTTACTAGAGGTAATCCCTAATATATCACTACGCCAACAGCTGACATCTATCACTTTGTATGACTCTAATGAAAACGGTTGGTAATATATTAATGTGATAGCTAACCACAGTAATTTAGGCCAATATTATTTATATATTTATTCAAGGTCAGACACAAAGTTTATTTATAGTTTTATTCCCCTTAAAAAAATTAACACCACTTTCACAAAAACTTCTAACGATGGCGATTCAAGATGGCGACTGACGAGTTTAAACCATATGATTGAACATAACGGTAAACAGGTTTTTTACAATGATGCAGACACGCAGTTGATGAAAATATTTTATCCAGTTAAATATTTCAAAATACGATAAAATAATCATAAAATCATTTATTGTATGTAAAAAAAATGACAACAATTTTCTCTTTTCCAAGTAAATACGATGCCTGTATTAAAAGGTATTAATGTATGCACTATATTACACAAAATCAGTAACGTTCCAAAACGAAAAATAAGTACTTTTAATTATGTTTAAAATATTGTTTCGAGTTGGACAAAAAGAAATTATTTAATAATAATATTTAGCACCGCGTCTTACTACCCGTTCGGTTTATACGCTTTAAGTACTAATTGCTCTAATGGATTGGGAAGGTTTAATTAGAGGAAGTGAACCCGCATTTGTGTGGAGTGAGAGTGGAAAACCATTTAGGAAAAACCACCCCCAGTTCACCCGACCGAGATTCGAACCTCGATCTCCCCGTCCTCAGCAGTCGAGCTCATCACGAAAAGCGCGTCAGCCAACTACGCCACTGAGGCGGGTAATACATTATTTAAAAAAAATTAATAGTATGAGAAAACTTTAGTTTACGTGATTTTAAATGTAATGTATAACAGATAATTAAAGATATTTATATTTATAGCAAAACTGTGATCTTTTACAAGTGTTGGCAACCCAAAACCTAAACATATGATTTTTGAACTGTCATCCAGGTAAAAACCTATCGTGAATGGAATATAGTATATTTTCTAGCTATAAAAAAAGGTTCTTCGTGTGAAAGTTGGGTTGCACATCTCCTGGATATCCTCACATTTAAATTAATTGGATAGAGATGGAGGAAATAGACCTAGGAAGAAATGTAACTACACTTGTGTGAAGTGAGTGTAGGAAAACATCAATGAAAATACATCCTTATTACATCCAAAAGGGATTAGAGCTTTTATCTCTCATTCAGCACCAAAGCAATTCTCACAAAAGATGACACATTAGGCCCACCGGTGCGGATATTGATAATACTATGAACTGCTCCAAAATGCGAGCTCAACATTTTTTCTACAAAGCTGAAAACATGGATTTAAATCACATTTGTTCTATATTTTAAAATTTGCATTGATTTTTTAAATCCCTTGGATATAACCTCAATGTACAGTACCTGTAACTTGGTGTATACCGATATCACGGTTCAAGCTAACGTGCCCTGGCAGTACTGAGCTTGCCGTGCAGTGCTGGTATCTAGCGGTGCCTGAGAGAACCACTCAGTCTGGCCCCCTCCACCGTACAGTGAAAGTAGAAAGAGGGAGGGCGGCCAAAGTAGGAAGATATCAATTAACATAATGGGCTATTCAGCAGCAATAGGACACCTAGTGCAGTGTCACGGGGTATGTGTTGGTCCGACATCTGGGACAGTTGTCTGTATTTACAACCTCGGACTGACCAAAACACTTTCCTTAGCACAATCCGAGGAGTTGGATTTCTACAGTAAGATCCCGGTAGAAAGAATGTTTTAAATTTCAAATATATTATGTTACGTCCAACATTTATAACATTTTACTATACGAGTGTTGCTATTTTATATATTTATTGATATTATCTATCATAAGTTAAAGCTAAGGATCACATTAGACCTACTTGACGTATGAACATTGTAAATTAATTTTAGTAACATTTATATCTGCTAGACACTGTTCTCTATACTATAATCTTACTACTGTCCAATTTTCATAGTAAGAACCTTATCCGCCAGCTATAAAAGCTATTAGATCTACTTTAATGCATTCGTAGGTCAATCATGTGATATACTGCTGTCACTTTTGATATATATATATATTGCCAATAACAATAAAATAACACTAATACTATATTAAAATGTCATGAATATTGGCCTAAAAATATAGGTTTGTATTTTCCAAAGGCCCCTATTTATGAAAATCGACTTATTTGTATGATCTCTTTTTTATCGCCACATTTTACTACCCTTTCGGGTTTTACGCCTAAATGCTAATTATTCTGTCTAATGTGTTAGGGATTAGCATGGTTGAATTTAGAAGAGGTGTGAACGCAATTGCGTGGAGGAAGATTAAAAAAACATTTAGGGAAAAACACCCTACGTACATCCAACCGGGATTTGAACCTTGATCTACCCATCGTCGACAGTCCAGTCTACTGCGAAAGTGATTCCTTAAACCATGGGACCACCGAAGTGGGTAGCATGATCCTGTTAGGAAGAAAGTAGAACATATTTCGGAGGCCAACATTGAAAACATTAAGATGCATGCTAACTGAACCTTATACTTTTGTCTTACTTATTGAATAAAATATTTGTTTAGTTAGTAATTTTGTTTCCCGGGTCTTAGTTTTAGTCCAAGGTCTGACGTAGGGTCACAGTTTGATCGATTTATTAAAAAGGTTACACAGTATGTTTTAACCCGACTGAGAATATAACTTATAAGTAGGATTCTGAACTCTGTAATAATCTTTATTTGAAAAATGATAACAATATTATAACAGGTGTTGATAAGTATATTTTTGGAAGTCTTTGTTGTTTTGAGCTATATTAATTTACAAAAACCTTTTTATAGTTAAAACGCGCTAATTCCCAAAATCCATCAAATGAATAAAGAACAACAGAAAATGTAAAATAAACAATACGTAGAGCAAAACCCTTTCAGACATAAATAAAACGAATTAATACATTTTCTTGAGTCCCAAATGCTTGTTAAAAAAAATGGCACTTATAAATAAAGAAGTGTCGTGTCAGCTAAGAAAGAATAAAAATGAGATCAAACGAATGACGTTCCTGGGACTGTGATAATTATGTTCTTGTCGTCAAGTTTTATCTGATCTGCGAGCATATTTTAGTTTCATTCCCGACCGATTTTAAAACCTGAAGGCGAGAACAGACTGAAGTTCTAAAAACAATATTGTTCAAGCTTCTTTCTTCGCTAATCCAACTTTTAATTAGTATTGTTTATTTATTTATATAAGTGTTTATTTTAGGTGTTTCTAACCAGATATTTTGATGTTTACGATTGTTCATCTTTTAGATTTCAGCAAGGTTGTACTTTGATCATGTATCGACTATTTCCTGTCATATTTGTTTCGTACTGTTGATGTGTTTTTAATCTTTGTATATATTACACGTTTTTTAATTGCAATGATATGCAATTTTTCTAATATTTTGGTGTAATAACATATTTTCACACGGTATTTGGTATTAACAAGTTTTCCAACAGTGCTTACGTCTGGGCTGTTTTCATATTGATATAATTTATTGAGGTAGACAACTAACTAGTTTCTTTGATTACTATCAAATTACTGGAGAACTACAATCCGCAGGAAGTAAGGACGTGTAGTGAGGAAAAAAAGACCAAAAACTATACAAACCTCCCCCATCGCAGGAAAATCCTCCCTTCACACAAAAAACAAACAAAAACATTCACATTTAATATTCAATTTCATAAATTCATTAAGTGTAATATTTACTGATCAAACTGTATTTTCTTAAAGCAAATCAAAGTGCTAGTTCATGTATTTAAATAACCGCGCAAAGACGATAACGGTATGTGAACGCCGCCTGTGGCTCACAGGACAAATCAGCAAAAGCCTCCCTTACTTTTCATTTAATATAATGGCAAATGGGGAATAAAAAAATAAACGGGGAAACCCACACTATTTCCCAGATTCAAATTTGGATTAGAGTTTCGAAAAAAAAATCTTTTGATTTAGATTAGAAAATTATCCCATCTTGACTACATACGAGAACAAACAAGATAGGGCCAATTTCTGTATAAATTATTATTATTATTATTATTATTATTATTAGCACCGCGTCTTATTACCCATTCGGGTTATACGCACTTACGCTAATGTGTAATGGTAGGGTGATTGTGATATTAAATGGAGGACCTACAGTTTAACGTGGGATCCGAACCACGGTGGAGGCCTGGCATTCCCCACATTCACAAGATGTCTTGTCAGAGGTGAAGGAAGGGTTTGGTAATCAGATAAATCTTTGCCGGGACCGAGGATTGAACCCCGGCCGCCAGCATAGAAGTCTGACACCTTACCCCTAGACCGCCAGGTCACCTTCTGTGTAAATTGTTATATATAATATATACATACATATACGTATGTGTATAAGTTCAATGGACCTACAAAAAAAACCAAGACAGACAGTATTGACGAAACCTGGTTGGTTTTTGGCGCGCTTCCATTTTATTGTTTTGTTTTTTTATCGTTGAAGAAAAGAGTGATTGACCGCGATTTCCGGTCCTCCAAGTTTAATCCACAGATTCTCCTTTTCATCTTCCGGTCGCGGCACATTCTGTTCGTCTCTCATCTTTTCTGGCAAGTCCATATTTCCGTGGTTCCATGGTCCAGTAACTCACATGTTCGTGCATTTAATGTCCCATCTTTGATCTCTTGGTGACAAACAAATGAACGAGGTCGAGTGAGGGCATTTATAATTAGCTTCAATAGTTCCCTGATATTGGTCTATATGTACTAGCTTGGCTGAATTAAAGCCCATACCCGCTGAGAGCTGTTGGGAAAGCAGGTGGTCTGAGTTTGACCCCAAGCTAGTGTACTTATTCGACCCCGGCTGTTTTGAAAGTAAATATTTTCTCAAAGGGAATGAAAGACACCAAGTTATGGATGTTATAACACAACACAACACAATCCTAACCTAATATAAGGCACAACCTGTTATTAGGTCTGTGCAAAATGAGATTGAAATCTGGGGATTGAGGGATCTGAATTCGTATTTTCCCCCGAAATCTTCCAGGTAGGATTTTGAAAGTCAATGAAATGTAACTAGAGGGAATATACATAAACTTATAATGTGAACCTATCTCATTAAAGAGAATATTTATGGAAATCGAGAAAAGATCAATGTTTTCTTTTGCAGTTTTTATATAAAAACTTTGTTTGGTCAAATAAATAAAATATTGCTTCGATACGAACACAGAGCTTAATTTTCTTCACGTGGTTATGTCAACAGTAGTTGAATATCTCTCAAGGGTGTCTTGGAATTTAATGACAAACTTTTCTCTTCATTAAAAAGGTTTGACATCTAATGTCGCTATGCCTGTGACAGATATTCAAGAACCGTTAATATCACCATGTGAAGAAAAGTAAACTTATTGTTTTTACTGAAGCAATATTTTAGTTATTTCGGCCAAAAAAGGTTTATCTATAAGCACTGCAAACAAACTGGCTTTTCTCTCGTCCTTTATATCCTCACCTTAAGGAGGTCGCCTACAGCAGCAATGAGACGCGTTGGAGGTGTGCTTTGATTACGGTTCATTCAAGAATTAATTTTTTATTTAAAAAAATATTGGCACCAAAATGGAGGCGATAGGTACTAACTTATTTCTATAGGATTAATAACAATACATTTTAAGTTTTTGTTTTTGATAATTCCTAAACAAATGAAAAATAAGTAAAATTAACTAATTTTTAACGACGCTTGACGCTAAATATCTAATTTCTGAGATCAAAATAAGTTATTAGAAACATAGATCTAGCCTTTCTAAAATAAATAAAGTAATATTGTAATATTGGGTCACAGCCATATGGGGAAACTAGTTTTTATTTATATTGATTAGTAATATTTTCTTTTATCACACATGACGTGGTTAAACAATAAAAAGTGATAGCCCTTTTGATAAAGGCGTACTTTGAATGTTGATTTAAGTTCGGCTGGTGACTAATTTATAAAGTATACCTTTAAATAGAAGTGCTAAATTTAACATTTTTTATTGCAATCATTTTAATAAATGACCATTTATTTGATTGCTCATTATCATTTTTGTTAGGACATTTTACACTCATATCTCACATTCACTTTTTTAATGTTTATAGCAGCACATAACCTACATACTAGCTTAATTATAGAACACATAAGACAAGTTTTATTACTGTCAAAGAAACCCCGCTTTCGATAAATATTAGTTATTGTATGCTTGCTTACTCTATGGCATTAGCAACTCGAAAGCCAACTGCCTCACTTTAAAAATACGCCATTTATCCCTATCTGGAGCTAGCTCTATCCAGTCCACCTCATTACACATTATATCTATCTTGAGCTATTTCTATCCAGTCCACCTCATTACACCTTATACCTATCTGGAGCTAGTTCTAGCCAGTCCACCTCATTTCACCTATCCCTATCTGGAAGCTAGTTCTATCCAGTCAATCCCATTGCACCCTATCTCTATCTTTAGCCTGTTCTATCCACCCCCCACCCCCCTCCCTACATCCTATATCTTTCAGTTCCATTCTAACGTTATCCTTCCATCTGCACCCAGGTCTTTCCAGTCAGTACCCAGAACCCAATTCTAGATTCTTTCATTCGCGATGCATTTCCTTCCCAGCATAATCTGCGAGATTTGACTACCTTGTCACTGGCTTGTGATGGGTTAAGGGTGTTTAACTAATCATCACTCCCCAATATCTTCATACTGTTTTGGATCAAATATCTTCCTAAGCATTTTATTTTAGAACACCCTAAATCTGTTTTCGTCATGTAGAGTAGGAGATTACATTTCACGGCCTTAGAGAACAACCGGTGAAAGTATTGTTTTGTATATTCTGAGTTTTACATCCCTTGACACAGGCAACTTACTGACCCAGTAATAACATACATTTTCCGACCGTATTATTTGAGTGATTTTCACTCAACAATCGTTATTGTTAGATAAAAATATGATATTTATATGCAGTTATATGCAACTTTCGTTGTGAAACCAGACTGACAAAAACAAACTGTGCTAATTACGACAGATATAAAAAATAGACCGCTCTTAAAACCACGAAATAGTATAAAGACCTTTGAACTCTCCACGCCTAAAATGTGTGACAGTAGAACATTCTTTTCATCTCATGTATGGAGTTGAAAGCGATAGAAAACGTACAAATGACAACGAACGTTTGAATGGTAGATAATAAAGAAGTTGAAGGCACTGCTAGTGCGGCTGAAATTGGCAGGTTATGGAGGTAACGCCCTTGGGGACCTTTCCGGTGTTTTAGCTGGCGGGGTCCTCGGATATGATAAATAGCACGGAGTCAAGAAGCCACAGTTTTATGAACCTCCAATCTGCGCATGTATTCGTGCATCCTACCCTTACGGTCAACCACCACTATATTTAAAAATAGAACGTTCCCGCATCTCTAAAGTTTCTTGAACGCGTTAAAAATAATAATAATAATAAGTTTTTAGAGAAGGCTATTTTTTGTGGGTTTTTTCCGCCTCGCCTTTTCAGATTATACGCATATATAATAGCTACCATATTGGAGTAAGGATGAAGAAGGAAGATTTTAGAAGTAATATGCCTGCATTTGCGTGAAATGAGAGTGCGGAACCATTTAGGAATAACCACCCTCAGTAGAACCGACTGGGATTCGATCCCCGTCATCTTCAGCAGGCCAATCTAACACGATAGTGACGCCATAGACCATTCGGTCACTGAAGTGAGTGGTAATAATTGTTATAAATGAAATAAGGTACTTGCAATAGTAATAGTAGAATTAATAGCAACAAATGAGACGATAAACAAAATATGAATCTCATCTTATTCGTAAATAGGTTATTACAAAATAGGTTTTCCCTAGAAAGTTAAATTTGTCACTTTATAGTAGGTAAAAATAGCTTAAAAATAATTTACATAAATAAAGTTTAAATTTTTTAATTGTTGATATAAATGTAATGAAATAATTTAGCAACCATATATTATAAAACTAGATTATGAATCATTATAAAAATATAATTTATTACATTTTCAATCTTTAACTAAAATAATCCCACATTTACAATAACTTTAGATACTATTTTAATACTACACGTACATAAACTCACATCAGTGGTCAAATGGTATAACGCTGGATTGCCGGTGATGGGAGCTAGAATCCAGTTCGGGTGTATTGTGGGTGGCTTTTCCTAGCTGGTTTCCTATTCTCACTCTAAGCAAATGTTGGTACATTTCCTCTAAAACCATACTAACCTAATACCTATCCAATTAGATTAGTTAATTTATGCATATAAACCGAACGGGTACTAAGATGTGATGAAAATAATAATAATAATAATAATAATAATAATAATAATAATAGTTGACCGAGAGGAGCGAAGTCCTGTTTTAACTCTACTGTTTGCTATTTTGCCTGTCTGATGCCCAGATGTTGATTCCATGATAACTGTCTAATGAGTGGAGACACATTAACAACATTTACCGGTGACATTTTTTAACTTAGGTTAACGCCGTGTATGTGTGTGTGTGTGTGTGTGTGTATATATATATATATATATATATATAAACTGAAGAGGTTTTAGGCTAATTGTGCCGGAAAATGCCAAGAAAGAACCCAGTTCACTCAAGTCCAAACATACCTTTCTGCAGATATTGGAGTGACTAAACACTGGTGACCTGGTGGTCCAGGGGTAAAGTGTCGGACTTCTGTGCTAGGGGTTCGGGGTTCAATCCTTGGTCCCGGCACAGATCTATCTGATAACCAAACCCTTCCTTCACCTCTCACAAGACATATATTAATCACAACTTGTGAATGTGTGGAATGCCAGGCCTCCGCCGTGGTTCGGATACCACGTTAAACTGTAGGTCCTCCATTTCATCTCACAATCAGCCTACCATTACACATTAGCGAAGGTGCGTATAACCCGAACGGGTAGTAAGACACGGTTCTAATAATGATTGGTGACTAAACACTGCTAGAAGGTAATATTTGGTGGAAATCAGTGACACCATAATGACAACCGAAGTCCCTAGGTACAATGACAAGTCTTTTCTTGGAAGCATCCACTTTAATCGCTTCCCTAGTGGCCACCAAAGAAAATATTCCCCTCTTCCTTCAACTTTTTTGTAACTGCCAATAGCTCCTGAGAAACCCAAATCAACCCGTAGCTTACAATTTGTTTGCTAAGCCCTTTCTTCCAACTCGACATTGTTCGTCACACTTAACTTCAGTTATCGAAGATAAATTATGTCTTCAAGTGGACTGAGAGTCATTTTATTCTTCCTGGAAACATGGGTTTTGTTACAGGCTGCGATGATGGTCATTCATTGTACTTAGCCGCTGGCTTTTGGATTTAAATTAATACATTTTAAACTACTAGTATTTGGTTACTATGCACCGAATAGTAAATTGTTCAGAGAACTTAGTGCTGTCCGTGGTAAGAGTTCTGGGAAACTTTGATCATGGTATGCTGTACAATAACATAGATAGAACCATTCCGAATGAATCTGTTTCAAACCAATTTAGTTAAATGAAGCTTAAAAAAATATAACTCTAGATTCTCGACTCATTATTATATTATTATTATTTCTATGAATAGTAGACCTTTGACCTCCATTCAAAAAATGCCTTAGGACATGATGTCAACAACAATGTCACACTCTTATCGTTATTACGGTTTTAAAATTCCCTTTGGATTTAAAGTTGAGATGTTTCCTAGAATCTATCCTTGGATTAGGAGTAGATTTGTTTCCTTTTGATCAATTTAAACAAAAAATAAATCAATAATCTATTTATTTTAATAGTAGTTTATAATATTCGTAGAGCATAACCATTGTTCACGTGGCTTAATACGTCAGCCACGCAATAGGTGTTGGGATAAAAATATAGGTAAATGGTATGGATATATATATATATATATCTTTGCTCTTCTATATTAATAAAATTAATAGTTTGTCTGTCTCTCATATCAGTGTGTGATATCTACGGAACGTAAAGGTCTGAAATTTAAACATTAGTAGCTCTTAAGCACTAACACGTACACCTAAAAGCTGAAAATTTAAAATATGGATTAAATTTTTCTTTAAATTTAATTAAAAACTGGGCCGTAAGAAATAAAATGAAGATTTTTTTGTTCTTTCTGAAGCAAATAAAAGCGTTGCCAGGGGTAACCACGCAATCCATTAATCCATCTCTATAAATAGCTTCTAGTAGCATCCAATTTTCTAACATCAACTGAGGGAGAGGAGGATATATATTTTAAAAAAAATGTTACTTCTTGCCCTATTCCCCCTTATCCCCTCGTTAAGGTGGAAGTAGGATAGGCTTGCCTTTAATACTCTCCTTTTTATTAGTTTCTTTTTCAAAGCTATTAAGGTACAAAACGTAATGTTTGGGTGAAAAACAAGATGTTTAAATTGGCATAAAATATAACCAATATTATAATTTGGGGAAGGAAGGGGATACTTTTTGGTTCCCTCTGCCTCAACCTAAACGGCCGTACTGTATCTGAGGTTGGGATGCAAAACACAATACTCGGCTGAAAATCGGTGTAAAATAGGTTCAAAACGGTTGTATATCTCTATTTTAAATTTTTAAACGGGGAAAGAGGGAGAGGGTCGAGGTCAACTAAAGTATTCTTTTGCGCTATCTCCCCACCAATAGACGAATCATTCATTAACTTACCCCCGAAAAATCAAGCCCAAGCCCGGCCATCTTTGTCTAAACAAGTTTTTAATAATTGTGTCCTTCCTTATTACTTTGGAAGTGACCCGCCAGGTCAGCGAGCAACAGGATAAAATAAAACTAAGGAAAAGAGGTGGTGGGAGGGGAGATAATCTCCACCTGTGGCCACTGAAGAAGACTCGAAGGTCTTACAGAGGTCACGTGGAGGACCCATCCTCCCACGCATGCGCAATGTAGGTCCACGGCGCAACCCGACATGTCACGAACATCAGCGATATCTTTCTATCCCGAAGAGATTGATGGCTCTCCGTGTAGCGGAATGTGAACAAGGCGTGATGCTCGGAAATACAGTATTAAAACATTTTACTTAAAACTGAATGTGAAAAACAGAGAAGATATATTTCCACAAATATCATGATACGTCTAAGGTTTTTCATGTACAAAAATGTTCTAGAATATTTTCTTTCTGAGTTCTTAGATATTTTTTGATTTATCTAGTAGAAATAAGTGCAACTTTATCAGATAAATAGTTTTCTCAAGATATACTAAATTACTAAAGTTTACAATGGATTAGTCACAAGACTATATGTAAATTACCATTTATTTAGATACCGATTCGATATTTGCCTCTAAGTACTTGTATGAATAGAAGTATTGAAAACTAGAGTATGTTGCAAAGAATACAAAAGTATTGATATAAAATGTAAAATATCGTTAATATTATTCACAGACCTTTTATGCACTCCATCTTACCAACCGGTTGGGCTATCCGCATATTTACACTAGTGAGGTACGGGAGGAAATCAGAATTCAGAGGATATTATCCGCATTTACGTCGAGTGAGATAGATAAATCATTTAGGAATTTAAACCATCCTTAATTTAGCCTAACGGGATTCGAGATTCAATCTCCTTGTATTCGTCAAGTCAAGTCTACCATAAGAGCGATGCCTCAGACTATGCGGCCACCGAAGCGGGTGTCCACAAATTAAGTCTATAAAATGTAGCAACCTATTTATATATAAAGCAGAAAGTAAGTGTGTGTGTGTGTGTGCGCACAGAATAATTAATCACTTTTAGATGGGCCAGAAAAACTGAAATTTAACAGGATGGTAGAGGTGTTGTCTCGTATAATCAGGAAAGTCTCAAAATGGGAAATTTCAAAATTGGGCACCGGGAATTATGGGTGCTTGGGGATCTAAATATAAAAAAAGTCTATCAGAGAGGTTAGAAAAGTAAAATTGGGCAGGCAGGTAAATAATTAAATCGGTCTTAAAATCTTAGATTTCTAAGTTGGAGTTGCTGAAATGGTGAAAGGGGTTTCAAAACTTACAGAGCTAACATAAAAAAAACAATTTAAGAAAATCTTAAACTTGGCAGGAAGGTTAAGGGGATACCCCAAAGGAAGACAGAATTTTAAATTTTCATCATATTTACCTGTTTACCATTTTTAACCTCCTAAACTATTTTACACTTTTTAACCTTTTTAATGGCTTTTTAAATATATTGATTATATGTCTACTTTTTATTTTTTTTACCTTTTTTGCCTTTTTAAAACTTTTTATCCTTCTGCCTTAAAATATTGCTCGAGGAATTAGCTGGTTAATTAATGTAAAAAAGTGTACAAAGTGCAAAAAAGGAAAAAAAGGCCCAAAAAGGTAAAAAAGTAGAAAGTAATTATGATCACAAAGAGTAATAAGACCAAAAGAGCAAAAATTGCAAAAACGTCTAAAAATGACTAAAATTTAAAAAATGACAAAAGCTCAAAAGGGGTTAAAAATAGAGCAAAAATTTAAAAAGGGCAAAACCTGTAAAAATGGTAAAAAGAGCAAAAAGGATACATAGAAAAATAAAAGGTTGTAAAGTTTAAAAAAGGTAAAAATAAAAAGATAAAAAATTAAAAAGTGCTGAAATGATAAAAGAGGGTAAAAAGAGCGAAAAGAGTAAAAATGGTGAAAAGGGCAAACTTGGTTGAAAGGGTGAAATTATAAATAAATGTAAAGTGGTTAAAAAGTTTAGAAAATGGTTAAAAGAGCAAAAAAGGTTAAAACGGTTAAAAAAAAGTGTAAAGGACCAAAGTTAGAAAATGGATAACGGGTAAATTAATATTTTGTGTAAAGAAGGTACAAAGGTTATAAAGGTATAAAAAGTGCAAAAAGGACTAAATTGGTAAAATGGGAAAGAATGTTAAATGAAAGGGGTGGGGCGTAAACTGGGTTAATGTGGTGTAAAAAATGCTAGAATAGTATTGTATTTAATCATTTATTTATGCTGTGACACACTTCTTTGCTTTTTTTATCAGCACCACAAGCAAGTGTTGTATATAAAGACGTTATAACTTAAGTCCTAATACTCAAAAGAAGTATCAGCTTTTAAAACATGTTCGACTATATCTTTATTTTGACATTGTTTTTTAGTCAGCCTACTTCCGATAAGGGATTAATATTTAAACATAATTTAAGATTCGGTTACTAGTATTTTATTATTATTATTATTATTATTATTATTATTATCACCACGTCTTACTACCCGTTCGGGTTATACGCACTTACGCTAATGTGTAAT
>CABEEJ010008503.1:0-16709 GCA_901482245.1 Timema douglasi
CCAAGTGTGCCAATTTTTAGACAACAAAAGATCCTCCTCCAAAAACCATTTTTCTTTTCACTCTATATCCTGTTTGTGACAGTCTTTGGGGACGTCGTCTTCTCGCGAGGAGATGTGCATTCCACCCGCTTAGGAAGAGCTGTCTCTGTCCCTTTCCCCTCCCTCCTCTTCTCTTGAAAGATGACGAGAATCTTTTCTTTTTATTTAAAAAAGATAATAATTTCAAGACAAGATTCTCTGGCGTCCTCTTGGATGTCTGGAGATGGGAGATGAGATGAGCCAGTGAATATTAGGCTAAAGGAAGTAGAGATGAGTACCAAAGAGGGAGCCATCCCTTCTGGTAGGAAGACTTGACCACAACTCTTAGGTAGGACACAGTTTGATTCTGAATGACACAAAGAGTCTATTTTACTACTAAGTTAGTTTATGGTGGAAGCAGACGCAATTTTGGAAGGTATTGAGAGATTTAAAAAAAACTCTTGTGTCCACAATAAATAAAACATTGATACATTTTGTTTGAACCAAGTGTTTGCGTGGTAGCCTATAATATTAAGGTGGGATATGAACGGACGCGAGAAAAGGCCAGTGTTTTTGCAGTTTTTATGTCAAAACATTTGTTGGCCTAAGTAAATAAAATATCGCTCCAGTACAAACATATAGTTTCACATGGTGATATCAACAGTTTCTGACTTTGTCTTAAGCATCGTGCCATTATTTAACAAACTTTTTTAAATGAAGATAAAAAGTTGTCAGTAAATTCCAGAACACCCTTCACGGATATTCAAGAGATTTTGAGGTCACCATGTTAAGAAATTAAACAATATGTTTGTACTGGAGCAAAACTGTATTTATTTTGCCATAAAAACTGCAAATAAAATGGCTTTTTCTCGAGAACCCTTCCATCACACCTTAATATCTAACCGAGCAAATTTTAATATCGAGGCTCTACACGTAAATTCAGTTTACATAAATCATTATAGTTTATCATCAAAGTTAGATTTACGCACAAGCTTAAAATACATTATAAATGAATCTATGTATACTAAATACCCATTTTTGATAATTGAATTTTAATGCACTCTAGATGATAACGCCACTTGCGAACTTTTGAATAATGGAACAAAAGTTTGCCTTCAAGGGAAGAAAGGAATCGATAATACTTGGGGCTGTTTTAATAATAAATAATATAGTCACTGGTAAGGATAATCATATTGGTTAGATAGTTTTAACTCTGATCCTGGAGGCAAAACGTTGGCACTGGAAGAGTTTTCTCAGTGACTTCATTCACATACTGATTTAGAATGGGATGAATACTTTTTGACGGTTATAAAAGTTACTGAATTTGTAAAGTAATGTTACTTGACTCTTTCACTTTTAATAAATAATGTCAATACCCACGAGATAATAATAATAAGGAGAAATGTTATTAATGTTGAGAGCAAAATAGTATGTACACATAATGCATTTTCAATAAGTTCTTTTTGACAAGAATCTTACCTAAATTCGCAGATTCTAGTGGATAGATATTAGACTTTAGAGAATGACGTGTCAAGGTTTCTAAATTAGGAATGATCCAGGATGAGTCAGGGTTAAAGGCCTCTAATATAAATGAGTAAGATAGTAAAGGCTTGAAGCTCAATGCTAAGTTCTAAATGCGTGTTTCATGTTTTTTGGTTGTAATAATTGCAGCACAACGGGCTATTATTAGGTTAATTTTAGGTGTGGAGGAAATACAAATATATTATTGCTGAGGAAATGCACCAGCAACAGCGTGGGAAGAGTATGGGCAAACATAGGTGGTAGGCCTACATTCATGTGGATAGCAATTCTCAGGGCGTCCAGCCGTGATTCTAGCATTGATCTTCTCATCAACAGCCACCTTGTGCAACGCGAGTCAAACGCCTTATGGATGGTCCTCCATCACCATGACTTTGAAAAAACACTGAACTGTAAAGTATTGAGCTGAGCCATACAACCCCAAAACCTTAATTCACCTCTTTGTGAAGGATAACCAAACCAATTTCATGTTATAGCTTCGACTCTAGTTACAAAGAGACAATTAGTTCATTAGTCCGGAAGGCATACTGCTAAAGAATCAAGTTAGAAAACAAAACCATAATAATCAATGTGATGCGTGATTAAAAACTGTAATAGAATTTGGATGGAAATCTTCTTGGTCAGTTTCAAAACTAGGAGTAGCCAAATAAGATAAAAGTGAGAATCCAATGAAGGAATTATTACTATTTTAATTTCCTCTGGAAGTTCTGTAAGAACTTTTTCTCACTTACTCTTAGTCCTAAATGTAATGCGAAACAAACACCCTATAAAGTTTCTCTTGTGCTGGGAACTAAGTTTATAGATATAGTTGAATGACACTGTATAGCGGTTTTATTGCTGTTCAACTTGTTTAACAACTTTGGTCATGCTTTTCTTGTTTGGGGCAATGTTTTGTATAGTAACAACATTACATCCGAATAGTCTCTTAAGATATGTTAATGGATCCTTTGAGGATTTTCTTGTTTACTTCGGAGTTTAATGTGTTATTCAACAAGGGAGGATTTGGCCCCAATTCCGATTCCATAGAAGGTTGAATTACTTCCACCAGGCTTATCCTGAAAGAAATAAGAGTCTGGTCTACTATTGAATTAGCAACATAAGAGTTTTATACATTTGGGGAACCCTGGCTACGTTGAATTCTGCAAACCCACAACAGTAAATAGGAGTTGCGTTCCATTAAAGAAGTAATTTTGCTCAACTTTGGGCTCGTTATTGAAACTGATGTCTTCCTAAAAAAAAAAAGTCTGTATCACCTTTTGGATAAAAAGTAGCATAGATAGGTGTAATCCAATTTTTGTAGAAAAGGCCTTTTAGAAAATACAGATAAATTATTTTATTTTGTTCAAAATTAAAATATATTTACTGTCTTATAAATAAATAAATAAATTTATCAATCAAAAGTGATTTTTGTAGATAAGTCTTAGTTTGAAAACAGTGGAATTAATAGCAGAGGAAAGATGTGGATATGATTTTTTTACGTAACGTACTATAAAAATTTTAAACCAATATGTTTAAAATTAAAAAAAAAAACTTATAACGTATTCCAATTTCTCCAATTTAAAGTGAAGAATGCGCATAAAAATGCGCTTTCAAGTGATTTCTGGCTTTAGCGTAGCTGTACCCACACGAAGATTGCCCCGTACATGATTTTAAGCAGAGCCCCCAAGTGGTGGTTGGTCAACTTCTTGACGTGTAACGCTGCATCACTTTAGAGTACGCTCAGAGCCCACAAAGATTTACGAACTAACTTAATTACTTAACAAACACCGCTACCATACTCAGTGGTGGCTCGTGTATAGGCACTGAGGAACAGCAGCACCCCCTATTTCTACTTGATATTATCGATAACATTTAATATAATGAGTGCTTTTTTCTTTCTTTATTTATTTATTTATTTTTGTAGTATAATATATACTCATTAAGCTTAATGCCAGTACTTCAGTAGCCATCCCACAGTTTATGAAAAATATACAAAAATCTTTGTATGGAACTTTGCGCTTCACAGTGCCAGCGACGTGGTGTTTGATTGTTTTGCACATGCGCACATAGGAGAAGAATGGGGAGGAAGGCGGGACTGCCAGGTAGAGAGAGAACTCTTGCTCTCGCAGTGCCGTCTCTGTCGTGATGGTGGAAGGAAGTTTTTATTTACTCAGCGTGTGTTGTGCTTAAAAACCATGTACCATATTCTTGAATGTGATAAAGTGTAGAAGAGTGTAAAATTAAATTATTAATTTGCTTCCAGAAGATTCTTTTTTTTTTTCGGTTCTTTTATTTAACAGAAAACTTTAACCTTGCATCCCCAAGAAATAGGTTCTGTGACTATGAGTGAACTACAACAGTTTAAGTTTTCACAGCTATCTCTCCATGAGAAAGTTTCAGTTAATAAAAGAGGTCGTTCAACACCTGATATTCTAATATCTAAACCAGTCAAAAGTAACAACAAGAAATATATTCGTATCTTTAATTCTGAATGGTACCAACGGAAAAGTTGGCTTTGCGGCTGTGAAGTAAAAAAATGAATTGTTTTGCTTCCCGTGTTAGCAGCACCCCCACTAATTTTAGCTACGAGCCGCCACTGCCCCATATTGTTGGTTGTCAATTCATAACTGTGATAGAGAGAAACGTTTTGCTCTTGCTGGAAATTTAACTCAAGACCCTTAGCTAGCTAAGCAGACGTGCTAACAACTAGGCTAAGCTGTCCGAGTCAAAATAATATAAAGGGGTTTGGTTTCAGTTTCATGTTCAATTATAAGTTTACTAACTATTAATTCAAGTTGGATAAGAATAAAACTTCATTCTAAAGAATATAATTCAATAAATGTTGGTAAATGGCAATTATATTTATTTGATATAGCTATGAATTAATATGATATAAAATAATCATATATATATATATATATATATGTTTTATTCCATTATTTCAGAGAAACGTCATTAAAGAACAAATACGGCACGTGTGTGCACGCGCGCACACACGCACACGCACATACATATATATGACATATTAGTTCTTCAGTGTAATCTACTCTAAACAAATTAAACTCATTGTTAGGATCCGTTTTGCTTAAATGTGAGTCAATTTGAAGCATTTGATTATTATTTATTTTTTATGGTTAACGTAGTACATACATACGTAACATACTTAATGAAGAATATTCTTAGCCACATTATCTGAAAAACAAGTGTATTACTTCATAATGATTGCCTAGTCAAACTCTAGTTTTAAAGAATGTAATTATTTGTTAGCGAAAATTTGCACGTATATTAGCTAAGTAATTATGTTAATTAAAAATAACTATTTCATTTTGATAAATGTTTGCGTATTTAAGAATCTTTTTAATTCACTAAATGTTATTTTAAAGTTTTTTTTCTCTCTGTAAATGCAAATTTCAACTATGGTGGATGAATTATGGCTTATCATTGATACATAGCCAAAATAAATAAATATGGGAATACTTTGCCTCTTGGCAACTTTTGAATTCCAAGAAAATTTATATTTCACCGCGCCAATGTTGACATTATAAATCATTTTAAATCGTTTATACCAGAATACCAGAATGATTTGTTGTTTGGATTCATATTCTATGGGGTAAAGAAAATAAACCGTTCTATTTTTATCAGTTTAATGATACTAAGATGAATAGTTATAGGCCTACTCAAGAAAAATGCTTTGAATTTTATATTTTTAGTATTATGGTTATTTAGTATACAATATTTACAATATTATTATGTAGACTCTGTTTACCTTTAACGGTAATAAATAGGTACCAACTTTGGTGGCCACGTGGTCTAACGCATTACTCTCACAATAGACTAGAATGACAATGACGGGGAGACCGAGGTTCGAATCTAGGTCGGATTTACTGAGGTGGTTTTTCAAAAATTGTTTTACACTCTCCCTCCACGCAAATGAGGGTACAATTTCACTAAATATAACGGGGTTCTACTAGTTCCACACCCTCATACTCACTATCACTATCACCACGTTTCATCGGGACATGGAAAGGATGTACGATCAGTACAGTCGCACGTCCCCTGGACAACGGTACATTAGTACTGGATCATCTTTCCACTACTGAGCTTAGAGTGATGTAGCCCAGGCGTGCAACATTTGAAACCTGATCACTTAAATACACGAATCAGTCAATGAGCCAATTTAGTGAGTTACTTGTATATCCTCATTTTCTTACCAATGGCTCTGAAACGTGCTTCAATGAACACGTGGTTTAAGGCGTGTTATCATATTATACTGGCCTTCTTATGAAATTATAATCCCAGTTGGGTCTAATAAGGGTGATTTTTTGTAATGGTTTCCCACTCTCCTTTTCCGCGAATGCGAGTAGGCTACCTCTGAAAAAATGCCTTCTTCCTCATCCCTACCCTAAGTAATTATCATAAATGCGTACGTATAGCCTGAACATTCAAGACGTAGTGATCAAATAAATAAATATATCTGAAAGCTGAACAAATTTACAGGAGCCACTTTCACGTGAATGGTCTGAGGGGCCGATCTCGAAAGATACAGGACTTCCAGTGACGGGGTTCAAATCTCAGACGGATGCACTGAGGGTGGCTTTTCCTAACTACTTTCCCACTCTCCTTACAAATAACCGTGGGTGCAATCATTATAAATACAACCTTTCTCATTCCTAACACATTAGAGTAATTAGTAGGAGCATGAATATGTGTACAGCCCGGATAGTAAGATACGCGGCTTTAAAAAAAAGATTGTAAAATAACACTAATAATATAGGATAAGTAAAATGTTATCAATGATTAGAAAAAAAAATTATTTGTGTTTTTTTAAGAGCTGATCGAAATATTCAATCGTAAGGAAATCAAGGTATAGTTTTCAGATAATTCTAGAGAATAGTATTCATTCAACCGGCGAATCATCGTTCATTCATAGTATAAAGTTGGAATGTGGGGGGGAGGGGGGGGGGATCGTTTGCGTGTTGATTGGAATAATAAAAGTTTCGTGTGTGGCTGGCTGGCGCTCTTCCTGAAGAGGATTCGACCTAATTTTCTGTTCGCCCCGAAAGACGGGCGTACTCTAGTAGTAGAGACTGATGTGCGTGCTATATAAGTCCTAGAAATAACATTTCTAGAGTAGAAGGTTTTTTCCAAGGTGATGTGTTTAATGTATTATTCAGACATGGCCACTTACTTTGCACCCTAATCTTTTTTTTCTTTTTTAGGTGTGGGGGAGACGGGTGTAAGGTGGAAGCCTCTTTCATCTTGATGAAACTGACGCATCGCATGATGTCTGCTATCTTGGGTGTCAGTTGCCTATTTGCAGAACTATACCTCACGACTGATGCATTATTCAAGAGATACAGAGCTATATACAGGATGGCCCATTAGTGTGGACAATGGCAGGGCTAAGTGTGGTATGAATATTCGGTACTCTCCAAGTACGTACTATCCTTGATGTAATTGAAGCTATTACAATGGATTTTGATTTGTTCACTATCCCTATGGCATATACTCGTATAGTGACGTAGTTAAATATATTATATTTGTCACGTAATACACGTCTTACTCGCTGATCTGTGCGCGTATTTACACCCATTTGAGCTCCTAAGTAGTACACCATTTTAAATTGCTTATGTACTAATTACAGCAATGTGCCAGGGATTAAGAAGTTTGAATTTAAAGGAGGTGTACCCGTATGCGCTTGCTGGTAGAGTGGAAAACAATTTAAAGAAAACAACTCTCAGTATACCTGACCGGGATCGAACCCCTACCTCCCCATCTCCGACAGTCCAATCTATTGCGAGCGTGACACCTTTAAGAGACTACCAAAATGGGTAATAACTATATATTAATTTTTATTTAACACTAATGATATTTAACGTAGTAATTAGAAAATCAAGGAGTGAATAATAGTTTTCTTTAAGTGATTAACTATACTAATAGCCCCCCCACCCCCCTGACCATTTAATTGGCTTATATTTCTAAAATATAAGTGAATATACCTGCTTCTTTGGCCACGTGGTCTAAGGCGTCACTCTTGCAATAGATTGGCCTATTGATAACGGGTTGATTGGGGTTCAAATCCGGTCGGGTGTACTGAGGGTGGTTTTTCCCTAAATGATTTTTACTTCTCCCTCCATGCAAATTCGAATACATTTCCTCTAGATTCAACCATCCCGACCCTAACCCATTAGCGTAGTTAAAACACGGGCTTACAGTCCAAACGGGTGGTGGTGCTATAGGAAACAAACATTTAAAAAAATGTGCTATTACCATATCTGTCATAGTATCCTTTATCTCCTAAAAACAACAATGGTACCAGTACCCAATTTACTTGCCTCCAGACTGTACCGGGTGATATATGAGCTCTGTGTCACTTGTGAGCATGCGCAGTCGACCGAGAGCAGAGTTATACGATGCGGTGTTCCGAAGCTTGGGTCTGCGATCGGCCGTATACTGCCCTACTCGAAATTGGGAGGTTAAAAATGAAAGAGTGATCGAAAGGGAGTTTAGAAGGGTATATGTTTGAGGGGGAGAGGAGCGGCTCAGAAGAAAAAATGAACTGTCCCCATGTGTGGGGAAACAAGGTCAGGGGGGTAATTTTAAGCTCAAGGGGAAGAATGCAGTGACAAAAGAGAATTGACGTTGCGTATACTCACTTCTTGTTGGTGGTTTAAAGATGTGTGCTCCGAGCTGAACTGACCTAAGTCACATTAGCTGTTAGCTCTGAGAAAACCCTTAAATAAATGATTTATCTATTATATTTAATGTTTAATTAATAAATAAAGTGGCCCTGTGACGGGTGAAAACAAAATAATTTAAGTGGGCACGTGGACGAATACGTCTGTCTCATATAGACTGGTTTGTCAGTTACGGAGAGATTGGGGATTTTAATCCTAGCCAGGTGTAGTACTGCTGTGACCCGCCTTGGTGGCGTAGTTGGCTAACGTGCTTGTCATGTTGAGCTCGACTGCTGAGGACGGGGTGATCGAGGTTCAAATCTCGGTCGGGTGAACTGGCGGGGGTTTTTCCTAAATTGTTTTCCACTCTCCCTCCACGCGAATGCGGGTTCACTTCCTCTAATTCAACCTTCCCAATTCTTAATCCATTAGAGTAATTAGTACTTAAAGCGTATAACCCGAGCTGGCAGTAAGACGCGGTGCTAAATATTATTATTATTACTGCTGTGGATTTTTCTCCTCTTTCATTTCCCAAAATGTGGAAACACTTCTTAGTTCTACCTTCCTTACTCTTACTCTAATAGTGTAAATAAGTGGATTGCCAGAAGGGTAGTAAGATAAGGTGTATCAAGAGATAAAGCAATACAATAGATCCCTGACAATCCGTACTAATTAGGACCTAGGTTATTCTATAACACCCACCTCGGTGGCGTAGTTAGTTAACGCGCTAGTCTCGTAATGCGCTAGCATACTGAAGATGAGAAGATCAAGGTTCGAGTCTCGGTAAGGACAACTGTTGTTTTAAAAATAGTTTACCCCTCTCCCTCCGCGCAAATGTGGGTTCACTTCCTATATATCCAACCTTCCCAATTCCTAGCCCATTAGCGTAATTAGTACTTAAGCGTATAACCCGAACGAGTTGTAAAACACGGTGCTAAATAAATATTCCGCATAGTCTAAAACCCAGATAGTTGATCCTATTAGTTTTATTATTATTAATATTATTTGTTCTGTGATACGACAGGTCCATTCCTTCTGTCAGTGAACTTAGACCACCAATGTGCTTCTGCTTCCTTCTTCAGCTCCCAGAATTTTCTTCTTTACTCCAAGTCATTTAGTAATCCTATAGAAGAAGTAAAAAAATAAAATTAAGTCACACTATAAGATTTCTACCACTGTTCTACGCCTGGCGATGTACAGGGATCATTCCGAAAAGCGAGATGATATAGAACCCCCTTCACCTCCCCTTATGAAGTGTCCTTGCTTCGATACGCGTCATTTAATGTGGTGGTTCATTCATTTATTATATGAATTGAGTTTCTTAGCACGGTAAGAATCAGCCTGCTCACTTCATACTTATAAACTCCGAATTTAAATAAATACGCTGCTGCGATGGCGGGAAGCAAGTAGCTATCAGTGAAACTTGTGAGTAGTTTTGTAGTAGCACAGCTAATAGTTTTCAACTATGTTTGTGTACAAACGCATTCTCAGAACAGATACACGTAGTCCTACATTATCAAATTGAATCGTGATTTCTCTTCCTTCCAAATTTGTATTTAATATTATTATGAGGTAAATGCTTTTAATTAAATATTTCCTTATACACATAGGCCAATATAATCATCATTAAATATAATAGGCGAGTTTGTCTTGAAATATAGCTAAAACTTTTTAATCGTACAATCATAAAATATTATTATCGTTTGAGATTATTTTATACAAAAATATTTTTTTTAAATAATATTGAATCAATAGAAATGATAAATAAAACGTTATAACATCTCCAATCAACTTGAATAATTTCAAGCCAATAAATAATTGAAATAAAGAATAGCTATAAATACATGTAAAAGTTAAACCACTTATTATCAATAAAAAATCAATTATATAATGAAATTATTCAAATTTATCAACTGAATTTAATTCCCTTCTTAAAAAAACTAAATACCTTAAATATCGAATGGTATATCACCTCTAATACCCAATTAATAATTATTATTATTATACTTCAATCATAAAATATTGTTAGCTCTTATTAAATTGAAATAAATTTATTGATATTTCTGAAATGAATCTTACTTTTGTTGGTTGGCAGGGTACGTAGTTAAGTTTAATAGTAGTTACTTCTCAGGTTATTTGGTGATAGCTGATGAAAGTATTTCCATATAATACTCTCTATAGAATCAAGTATGAAAAGCTCCTTCGTGTGCTTGGGGCATAAATGCTTTTGCTTCCAGCGTTGTGATCGTTCCATCCAGCGCTACAAGGCAAAAGATCGGTCTAGTCGAAATCGTTGTGTTGCAAAGCAACAGCTGCAAAGCGTGGACCAGTGAACCCTCTACCCCCCTCCCTTCCCTTCAACACCAGCGTACGATATTTCCCCTACGTGATCACCCCCCCCACCAACTCCCCCCCTTACTTCTCTTGCGGAGAGAATGCCACCCCTCCTGTCACGGTTCCAATAATTATTATCTGTGTGCCCTTGGCCATGGATTAAAGTGGGCGTAGATGGCTCCAATCGAAATCTTTCACCGATAAATGCAGGTCTGAAGGAATAATATCGTGAGTTGAGATTATTATTAGTATATATAGTTCGTTGATGGCAACCTGGGTCGTTTCTTTAAGCTCGTTTGA
Organism: Timema douglasi; assembly: GCA_901482245.1. Taxonomy (NCBI): domain Eukaryota; kingdom Metazoa; phylum Arthropoda; class Insecta; order Phasmatodea; family Timematidae; genus Timema; species Timema douglasi. The sequence continues at coordinate 10,848 of CABEEJ010008503.1, forward strand.
CCATCAAAATTGTACCGTGCAATTTTAACAAGTCTATGCTCATAAAGTGTAAATAGGGATTGAATGATTTCAAATTATTACAGTTCAAGGTTTATTTGGAGTCATACTTGTTATTTAATACTTTTACCGTACCATTGTTAAGGTAAAGTAATTAATTTATGGGGTTGACATTTTTTAGAGTTATACATTCATATGGGGTGCACAAAATTAAATAATTAAAGTATTAATATTAATAATAATAATAATAATAATAGCTCAAATATTTCAACTTAATATTAATAAGATCAATACATATTAAAGTTAATATTATACATTAATATTTATAGTGTTAATATTAATACCATCGATATTATAAATATTTCAATCTGTACAACTTTTTGAATGTCTAGTTATAAGTTTCAGCCCTATTTATTAATTATTTATCTTAGCAATGGTAATAAAAGAGAATAAAATAGCAAGTTTGACTCTAAATAACTTATGAACTGTAATTATTTAAATCAGTGAATCACTATTTACAGTGTACGATCATACATTGCAGGGCTGTGTCTGCTATACGAATGACAATTCAACGAAAAAATTAATTTTAAATAAATGTTTGAAAAAATAAATAACATGAAATCATAAACAAAGAAAAAGTTTGAGAGAAACCAAACGGGAGAAAAAAAAGGGTATACAAGACTTGGGAAAAGAGAGTATGCTGGACCTAGTGTAACCCAACCCAACATTTGCCAAAATTCCAGCTAAGCTGTATTATATTTTTATAACCTCTAGGTTAGGTTAGTTAGTGTGCTTGTGTATATTTATGTCGTGGATACACTTGATAGAAATGCTGCCCAGTAACGGAAAAGATCCATTTTAAATATTAATCAACCCTTTTTAATTTCTTATCTCTTCCTTGGCATATAATCCACTGCGATATTACAGCTACCTACATGCTACCTGAACATTTGTACTTGTAAATACTTTCATGTTGTCATATTCATCTCCATGTTGTTCAAATTTTGGGATTTCAACTTGCTTGCAATCAATTGCATCTAAATATATTGGAAATTCATATTTTTGAAACCACATTTCTTCGGCAATATTGATGTTATTAGGTGTGCTTAGGAATTTTATCCACTTTCCAGAAGTTATTAGTATTTTTTACATAACATCTTTTACTACTTTGTTTACTGTACTCTGATGAACATCAATTTCTTCTCCAACCCCATTATGGTATCCTGGGTCTGATACGCATCGTAAAACAAACAAAAGACAAAATAATAATTTGGTCTTTGAGGTTAGAGTAGCGCCTCTTTTTTCTACCATTTTTACTTAAGAAATAATACCTTACTGCACATTAACCTCATAAAACTAGACATTTTTTTGTAATCATATTCATTTGTATCTTTCCAACCTCGGTAAACTTTAGTTTTACGAATGTTCATAAGCTGCCATGAATGCAATCTCTCCTTCAATAACAGCCTGAGCAAGCTAAAAGATTTCTTATAAGATGCTAGTAATCGTTAGTATCTGCTGAACTTTGTTCATAAGATTCTAAGCATGTACTTAAAAAATTCCAGCATAAGTTTTAAATTTCCAGTAAATAATTTTTTCTGCACAATCTTCTTGGAGAATAAGCATTTGATTATGGTTTTTATTCATTGGACAGCAAGCAAATGCTTATATGTTTTAAGCATAAGCATAATATTAACAGTTATTCATCAGCAGCGAGTGTCTTAATCTAGAGGATGTTAACCAAATACAGTATAAAAACCGGCCTCATGATGAAGTGGTCATTGCACCTGGCCACGAGCCTAAAGGTCCAAGGTAAGATTCCTAGCTATATTCCATTCATGGTAGGAATTACTCTCTGAAAGGTATTTATTCCTACCAATATCCTACTATATAGTAGATTTATGGTAGGGAAAAAGGCCTTTCAGAAGTCAATTCCCATGGTGAATGGAATATAGTACATTGGGTATTATTTCTTAAAGGGGAATCGCCCCAATCGTCACCAGGGTTTGATTAGTTAGGCTTAAGTTAAGAACAAGTGTTTCCACTGGTTCCACCCCCTATATTCACTATCATCGTCACCTTATTTCATCAGGACGTGGAAAGGATGCACGATTAGTATATTTGGGGCGTCATACGGGCAACGTTACATTAGTAAAGTATGATTTTGGTAGTAAGAACAATAAAAGCTAGTTACTAAAGTTACTAAATTCATTTTAATATATTCATACATCAAGCAATATTATCTGCAGTTGTTTCTTTTGATATATATTAACAATATAGAATTCGTGTAACCACAGACGCTCAATATATTTGATTATTTTTATTATCATTGTTATTATATTATTAACAATCACAAAAGGTTAACAATTATTCACTGGTGATGTTTTAACTGTATTTTACAGGCTACTCAACTAAACAAATCTTCCCTAGTAGGTTACAAACTATTTTCACTAAAAATCTCACTTATTAAAGGAAACTTAATATTCTATACTTTAAAGATATATTATATTTAGTGTTCCCTTAGATAAAGAACAGAGACGTTGCTATTTAGTAAACACGCTTGTAAATTTTATTATTTAGTCTTGAATCAAACTAAGAACACACTTGTTACGATCAATTCTATCTTTTTTTTCTCACTCTCTTAAAAGGCTTGATTCATTGACCAGTGAAGTAACAAAACTTGTTTCGGTTGTTCCATGTTCCGACTTTGTGCCTTCCCTATCCTCGTAATCAGCACAGTGTTGACCCTCCCTTCACCCCTGACCAACCTTACCGAAACCCACCCCCTTCACTTACTGACAACACATCATTGAGCCAGGGCCACACAACAGGGGGCGATCAGATCGCCCCTCACACGGACTCTCACTTCTAGCTGGAGGGAGGGAGAGGTGATTTATTACTGAGGTTGGATTCGAACTGACATTCTCCGAGGGAGGTGAGAGGGATGATATTCTACACCTTGTTCAGTCTAAGGTTGCAGCAGTGGACAGTCTCCATGGGAGGTTAGAGGGATGATATTCTACACCTTGTTCAGTGTAAGGTTGCAGTAATGGACAGTCTCCATGGCAGGTGAAAGGGACTATATTCTACACCTTGTTCAGTCTAAGGTTGCAGTAATGGACAGTCTCTATGGGAGGTGAAGAGGGACTATATTCTGCACCTTGTTCAGTCTAAGGTTGCAGTAATGGACAGTCTCCATGGGAGGTGAGAGAGACTATATTCTACACCTTGTTCAGTATAAGGTTGCAGCAATGGACAGTCTCCATGGGAGGTGAGAGGGATGATATTCTACACCTTGTTCAGTCTAAGGTTGCAGCAATGGACAGTCTCCATGGGAGGTGAGGGACTATATTCTACACCTTGTTCAGTCTAAGGTTGCAGTAATGGACAGTCTCTATGGGAGGTGAGAGGGACTATATTCTACACCTTGTTCAGTGTAAGGTTGCAGTAATGGACAGTCTCCATGGCAGGTGAAAGGGACTATATTCTACACCTTGTTCAGTCTAAGGTTGCAGTAATGGACAGTCTCTATGGGAGGTGAAGAGGGACTATATTCTGCACCTTGTTCAGTCTAAGGTTGCAGTAATGGACAGTCTCCATGGGAGGTGAGAGAGACTATATTCTACACCTTGTTCAGTATAAGGTTGCAGCAATGGACAGTCTCCATGGGAGGTGAGAGGGATGATATTCTACACCTTGTTCAGTCTAAGGTTGCAGCAATGGACAGTCTCCATGGGAGGTGAGGGACTATATTCTACACCTTGTTCAGTCTAAGGTTGCAGTAATGGACAGTCTCTATGGGAGGTGAGAGGGACTATATTCTACACCTTGTTCAGTGTAAGGTTGCAGTAATGGACAGTCTCCATGGCAGGTGAAAGGGACTATATTCTACACCTTGTTCAGTCTAAGGTTGCAGTAATGGACAGTCTCTATGGGAGGTGAAGAGGGACTATATTCTGCACCTTGTTCAGTCTAAGGTTGCAGTAATGGACAGTCTCCATGGGAGGTGAGAGAGACTATATTCTACACCTTGTTCAGTATAAGGTTGCAGCAATGGACAGTCTCCATGGGAGGTGAGAGGGATGATATTCTACACCTTGTTCAGTCTAAGGTTGCAGCAATGGACAGTCTCCATGGGAGGTGAGGGACTATATTCTACACCTTGTTCAGTCTAAGGTTGCAGTAATGGACAGTCTCTATGGGAGGTGAGAGGGACTATATTCTACACCTTGTTCAGTGTAAGGTTGCAGTAATGGACAGTCTCCATGGCAGGTGAAAGGGACTATATTCTACACCTTGTTCAGTCTAAGGTTGCAGTAATGGACAGTCTCTATGGGAGGTGAAGAGGGACTATATTCTGCACCTTGTTCAGTCTAAGGTTGCAGTAATGGACAATCTCCATGGGAGGTGAGAGAGACTATATTCTACACCTTGTTCAGTATAAGGTTGCAGCAATGGACAGTCTCCATGGGAGGTGAGAGGGATGATATTCTACACCTTGTTCAGTCTAAGGTTGCAGCAATGGACAGTCTCCATGGGAGGTGAGGGACTATATTCTACACCTTGTTCAGTCTAAGGTTGCAGTAATGGGCAGTCTCCATGGGAGGTGAGAGGGACTATATTCTACTCCTTGTTCAGTCTAAGGTTGCAGTAATGGACAGTCTTCATGGGAGGTGAGAGGGACTATATTCTACACCTTGTTCAGTCTAAGGTTGCAGTAATGGGCAGTCTCCATGGGAGGTGAGAGGGACTATATTCTACACTTAGTTCAGTCTAAGGCTGCAATTGGATGGCAAGACAAACAGATATACAACAAATATATACATATTTTCGTCAGTTTCACAAGGAACTCGAACCAAGATCTTTCAAACCTTCGACCAACTTATCTAGCCACTAAGTTGCAAGGATGATCCGGTGTATCATTATGAACTTTTGACAGAATTTACTACCATTTGATATTAAATAATTTAAATAATATTTTAAAAGGGTTATTTCTGGCGTATTTATTTATTTTAAATCAAGTTTTACGGAGTAGATGTGGTGCGTGTTAATGTAAGTATCTTGGCAATTTTTATAACAAAACATATTTATGGGAAATCTTTAATAAATAAAAACATTTACAACAATAATATATAGTAAGATTGTGGTAAGAATAACATTAGAAACTAGATACTAAAGTTACTAAATCAATCTTAATATATGCATACATCAAGTAATGTTATCTGGAACTGTCACGTTTGATAAATATTATCAATAGCTATAGAACAATACAAATAATTTAGTATAATCTTATCAATGCTGTTCGCAAAAAAATATGTTTGAATTTTCTCTACTGTTCTTCCAACAAAAATCTGGGTATAGTTTGAAACAAACTAACTGTACAGTCAATTATATAAAGTTTAAAATAAATTAACCTGGAAACTATATTTTAGTTTGATACAACCTAAAAACCAGTTATAATTTGAAACAAACAAAAACCCTGCAATTAACTTGTTGAATGTTTCTAAAATTATTTGAAACATGTTTTTTGTATTTACGTCATTAAAAACAAGACCATCCTTCAATAAATAATAAAAAGAATGTTCCCTCGTTGACTTAAAACCTTTTCGCATCATTCGAGTGCCGGTGGTATTAAAACAACACGAGATCTGTCCTCCACTGTCAGCTCAGGCAGAAGACGAAAAGTGCTTCAGAGATAGATTTAAGTAAACACCCTTTTCATTCAAGGGTAGCATCCCTTGGGCACTAAAGGTTGAGGCCCCTTCACTCAATCTTTTTTTCTTATCCTATCCCCCCAATTTTTCACGGACTGGTGTGCTACTGCAACTTATTCATCTGCATTGAACGTTTACAAAAATGGGGAGG
>CABEEJ010008504.1:9320-23500 GCA_901482245.1 Timema douglasi
CCTCCACCGTGGTTCGGATTCCACGTTAAACTGTAGGTCTTCCATTTCATCTCACAATCACCCTACCATTACACATTAGCGTAAGCGCGTATAACCCGAACGGGTAGTAAGACGTGGTGCTAATAATAATAATAATAAGAGTGAACTGCCCTTGAAACTAAAGGTAACTGATATAGCAGTGTAAAATAGATATGTGTGAATAGTGTCATCGTTTAGTAGGGATATCACAACACATTGTATTGTAATGTGTATTTTCTTCTTTTCCCGTTCGTTCTCCTACTGCTGGACAAATACACCCAGTATCGTTATAAGCCCACTTTGTATCTTCCGTTTAATAATTTCGTATATACTATTTTAGCGCCTTAACTCATAAAAAGGTTACACCCCACCTTAATACCTTTTCAAAAATGACTCCAAAAAAAGCTCTCTCGTCCATTACAAGACACGAAAATAATAACTTAAAAACTTTTTTTCTCTCTCTTTCGTGAATATTTCTTACTTTTTTTTTCGAACGGAATGGATAGATCTTTCTGCATCCTACAAAAAGACATAAATCCTCAACAGGCCAGAATGAAGTGTTGTTACCTCTCATTCACTTCGAGTTAGAGAGAGAGAGAGACTGTGCCAAGTTTTCGCAAGGTTCTGATTAACACCAGTTTGTCAAAGTAAGAACAAGGCTAACGAAGTGAGGGGACGTGACCCCTTTTTTTTCCTCTTTCTCTCATTCCCCTACTTCTTTCCTTCTCGCTCACCCCCCCTCCCCTCTTCCCAACATTCATGTACCAAACTAATTTCCCTTGGAAACCTCAGCGGGTCTCGCACACGTTGTATTTGAAACTGAAATATTAGGAAACTGTGTTCGGCCAAATTGTCTTGGTTTTTTTTTTGTTGCCTGTCCGTTTTATGTGATATAGGAGGGTAAATTAGTTTTACTGGTGTTTTGTTACGGTTGGATATTGTGTTAAGGTGGTAATGGAATTTTACGTCAGTAAAAGTCCGTAGTTTTCGCAGCATTTGTAAATTATAAAATTACAAAAAAAAACATATTTAATTAAAATAAATAGAATATTTCTTCAGTAGAGACTTTTGTTTATTCTACATTTGGCAGTTTAAAAAGTTATCATATATATATTGTCATTAGCTTAATGGAAATTGAATATGTATTTTTATCGTCACATAACTCGCTTCACTGGCCTTATGGTCTAAGGCGTAACTCTCGCAATAGACTGTTTTAAGATATGTTGACGGGGATATTAGGGTTTAAATCCTGGACGGGTGTAATGAGGGTGATAAAAAGTGTATTATTTTAAAATATTTAAAAATATGGTTCATGGTATTTATTAGCTGTAAGCTCAAAATAGTTATATATATATAATATGTTTAAAAATACGTTATTTTGTCAACCCCCTTAAAGTGTTTTTTTTATCCTACGCCACGTTTATACAATTTTAGAATAATTCTTGAAACTCATCTAAAGAAAAAGTAATCGACTAAATTATCTCTCTCTATCGTTTAACGAACTCGTTTGTACGTTTGCTTTTCAGAAGGTATTGTCATTGATAAATAGGTTCAAATTCAACTCTCCTCGATTCCCNCCCTCACCCCCGCGATTCAAGACTTACTTAATCTGTCTAATGTTAACGTCCTAAACAGTTGAAAGCTACTAATTTTAAAATTGTTTTTCCTCTCTTGTGTTGAGGGGGAGGGGAGTAAAAGGGGGAGGGAATTGTATGAACAAAACATCTTTAGTTTTTTTTGTTAAACAGATTGGTGTTTTACTTGCTTCAATTTATTTCCAGTCTTGCTTGTTTTTTAACGCTTTGCGAACAAGCTTATTTTAGACAGGGCACTTCAAGGAGAACCTAGCTACAGTAGCTCCATGGTTTCTTTGGTGCTGAGTGACAGCTAAAAGCTTTGAAAAGTTACCAGACCAAATTATGTATCCCTACGCCGAACCATATGATCTGCAAAAACATGTGTCTAGCAGCTGTCACTTCTGACGGTCAACATTTAGGTATATACCTAAATGTTGACTGTCCGAAGTCAGATGTGAGCTGTCAGTCAGCACCAAAGAAGCCACGGGGCTACTCTAGTCTACATCTACTTACAAAGAAAACTCACTGGGGGTTTAAAGGCGGAGCCCCCAACGAGAAAAGCGAGTGTTAATATATAGAACGAGGTGTATAAATAAAGTAGTCGATCAGCGTCGAATACAGGTTGGGTGTTAAGTGAGCGTGAGTTTAGGGCAGTATTTTTGCAGTTTTTATATCAAACATTCATTGGCCAAAATAAATCAAATATTTATTCTATAGAAACATAGAGTTTAAGTTTTACGCACATGCTAATCTCAACATTTCTTCAATATCTGTCAAAAGTGTGCTGGAATTTAATGACAACTTTTTCTCGTTAGTTAAATAGTTTGCTACAAAATGCCGCCATCCTCATTATAGATATTCAACAACCGTTGAAATTAGTATATGAGAAAACTAAATTATATGTTTCTATAGAATAAGTATTTGATTTATTATGGCCAAAAAATGTTTGTGCATTAATTTTAAAGTTTTTATAGCCTTAAACTCACGTTCACTAGCACCCCCCACCTTAAGTTTATATAACATTTTGCTTTAATCGAAGAAGAACACAATTTGCGTAAACCATTGTAGAATGTTTTATTTAAACATTTTAACTCAAAATTTGAACTTTTAAGCTGGTCAAAAACCTGCTCCAAATATTTGCCTACATTTTTTTGAAACTATATTAAAAAATATTAAACAACTTCTTAAATAATTCGGGAATTCTAAGTTTCTGCAACGAATCTCAGTGCTCTCCCAAGTAGCATCCACAACGTTTCCTTAACTTAAAGATCGCATTGTGTGATCACGATTCACGTAACGGGAAATTTTTTTTAAAAAAAACCACTTGAATTTGGATTCCTTCAAAATAAATTGTTTGCTTGAATGGAACCCAAGTACAGTAGCCCCATAGCTTCTTTGGTGCTGAATGACAGCTCACAGCTGACTTCTGACAGTCTACATTTAGGTATATACCTAAAGTTTGACCGTCAGAAGTGACAGCTGCTAAACACATGTTTTTGCAGATCATATGGCTCGGCGTAGGGATACATAATTTGGTCTGGTAACTTTTCAAAGCTGTCAGTCAGCACCAAAGAAGCCGTGGGGATACTGTATTTAGGACTATTCGGCTTCAAGTACTTGCAATATTAGTTTTCCAATCACGAAGAGATCCTTTACATTACGTAAACTTTAAGTGGACGTCAGGCAAACGTTATGATCGTGTCCTATCCCCACCACCTGTCCAGAATATCCTGATATTTACACAAACAAGACAAGGACGGAGGAGGTAGAGCTTATATAATATGTACCTGAAATTGCAAGGATGTGGAACAAGAAACTATAGCTGGAAAAAACACATCCTTACACCCTGCCCGGATTTGAAACCTGACCTCTCCCGTCACCGTCAAAACGAGACAGGACGAGATCTGACGTCTTGTTCCGCGTGCCCGCCAATGTGGGGACGTTAATAACAACCCTCACGTTAAAACGTGAAATAAAACTAGACGAGCATCAAACAGCGATAATGTAAACCACAACTCAAGTCATTTCAGGTTTTTAGTAGAATATCAAAAAATTATAGCTACTCCTTTTTAATGCAAAATGTTTAGGTTCGTGCAGAGCATCATAAAATAACTATATAATATAAACTAAATTCTCAGGTGTTTTATTTTTAAATAATATTGCTCGTTACAAAAATTATGTTTTTAGCGTAAACATTATTATTTGAGAAAGAGGACTTGGTAATTTGACTGAGAGATTAAGTATATATAAATATAATATTATTATTGTTATTATCACCCCGTCTTACTACCTGTTCGGGTTATACGCACTTACGCTAATGTGTACTGGTAGGGTGATTGTGAGATGAAATGTAGGATCTATAGCTTAACGTGGGATCCAAACTATGGTGGAGGCCTGGCATTTTATTAGTAAATAGATTAATTATTTAAAGGCCATCTCACCCCTGAATGAACCCTAACTTAAATATGTACTACACCTCAAAATAGACGTATTGATGATGATAATAATAATAATAATAATATAATGTAAGGGCTATATCACTCTGTATCTCAATTTGCTGGAAGACTATCCAGTACTAACGTACCGTTGTTCAGGGGATGCCCGAATGTACTAATAGTACATCCTTTCCGTGGAGGCTCTTTACATGCCCTGATGAGATGAGAGGATGATAGTGAGTGTGAGGGTGGCAGTGAGTATGAGGGGTTGGATTCAATGAAGAACTTAACCTAACTTAAGCCTAATTAACCAAATCCTGGTGATCTTGAGAATTATTCCCCTTTCAATTTGACGGGATTTATATTTCCAAAGGGGTGACCCGGCGGTCTAGGGGTAAGGTGTCAGACTTCTATGCTGGCGGCCGGGGTTCAATCCTCGGTCGCGGCAAAGATTTATCTGATTACCAAACACAATCACCCTACCATTACAAATTAGCGTAAGTGCGTATAACCCGAACGGGTAGTAAGACGCGGTGCTAATAATAATAATAATATATTTCCAAATAATGAGCAACTTTTTTTAAACCATGCGAGATCTTTTTAAAAAAAATTGAGATGCTCACAAATGCGTCTTGGCGCTCCAGTAGGCGGCTTCCTTAAAGTAAAAAGATATATAATGTGTACATCCAACCAAGGAATCAAAGAAATGTGACATCTGAATGCATATTAATAAAGCTTCATATTTTTAATAATTTTTTTTTTCTAAAATAATGACGTCATATTCAATGCTGGCACCCCTAGTTTTTCTTCATCACCGGTTCTGTTCCAATAATTGTATCCTCGCTTCATTCTAGCGGTATTCCCCTATCACAATCCCCCCCACCATTATCGCTACTTCACCCCCCTTCCCCTCAAACCCACAACCCGCTTCTCGTAGCTTTGCTCCACTCGCCTAACACAATATTTCACCAATATCCTCCCCTAGACGAAGTTGGAGAAATAGTGCCGGGAATGAACTAGGGAGAAAGAGAACAGAAAAAAAAGTACTTACATTTTTTTTAAGGGGGAGATATCCTGCTAGCCTTGTTTTCTTCTAAAAGCTAGCCCACCGGGTTAAAATCGTGAGGACAGTGGTTTGATTCCGACATCATCAACTGGGAAGGTGTTTATACCACCTTTTTTTCCCCTCCACCAACGTTTATACAGATATGAGTGGGGATGTATACGTTCTAAACCAACGGATAAAACCATCACCCCTCTTGCAAATTAACTAAACTCTAAATTAAGACACAACAACCTGCCTCTAGGCCTTAAATTCATCACTACAAAAGAAAAAAAGTATCCATGTAATTCTTATGTTAGATTGACCTGCTGATGACTGAGAGATCGGGGCTCGAATCCTGTCCAGGTATATTAAGCGTGGTTTTTTCCCAAGTGATTTACCCCCACTCCTTCCACGCAAATTTGAGTAGATTACTTCTAACGTTTCCTTCCTCATCCTTATACCATTAGATTAATCAAGTATGCGTATAAGCTGAACAGGTAGATGGACGCTGCTATAAATGAAAAAACAAGTTTATAATATTAAAACAGAATAAGTTATCTATAGTAACCCCGTGGCTTCTTTGATGCTGACTGACATCTCACAGCTGACTTCTGACAGTCAACATTTAGGTACATACAGTGAACCCGTGGATTCTTTGGTGCTGACTGACAGCTCACAGCTGACTTCTGACAGTCAACATTTAGGTATATACATTAGCCCCGTGGCTTCTTTGGTGCTGACTGACATCTCACAGCTGACTTCTGACAGTCAACATTTAGGTATATACCTAAATTTTGACCGTCAGAAGTGACAGCTGCTAAACACATTCTTTTGCAGATCATATGGTTCAGCGTAGGGATACACAATTTGGTCTGGTAACTTTTCAAAGCTGTCATTCAGCACCAAAGAAGCCATGGGACTACTGTACGCTACAAGTTGGAATCAATACAGAATCCCTCCTCGAGCCAGACATTTATCCAGAGTATCTCTGGCTATTCCTACTGTGTGGGCAACTCTCCCTTAAGTACGACATTTACGCTGTCTTTTCCCCCAAGCAGGAAGTTCTGTAAGGGATGGATGGCTTGCCAGCTGTGTGAATTGAAACCATTTCATCGCCATAGATTTCTCTTGGATGTTTCAGTCTTTGGAAAGTACACCTCTATTTTCCTTGAACTTCGAGCATTTACAGAGATAAAGAAAGCTCTTGATGATTTACAAGCTGCGAAAGCTTCCAATACTTTTTTTTTTGTCTTGCAAACTAAGGGGGTAGCCGATATATTGCCAACCAGCTGTTGTGTTTAGGTTAAATATCAACATAACTTTTAACAATACATGAGTTTGGTGTTTACTGGAATGAACACAAAATTATTTTCTATGATCCTATACATATAAATACTTGTAAACATAGATTTTTCAGAACTACTTCTTATTACCCATTTATGATATAGGATTATCTACTAACTACGCTAATGGTTTTAGTGATTATTAAGGTTATATTTAATGGAAGTGTACCCACATTTGAGTGGAAGGAGATTGGAAAATAATTTAAGGAACACCATTATTACACCCGACTGAGATTCGAACCTCAATATCCCCGTCATCGGCAGTCTAGTCTACTGCGAGAGTAGCGCGTTAGAGCATGCGGCCACCATAGTGGGTGTAAACATAGATTAAAAGTTGACATTTTCCATTCTGAAAAATCCAAATCAACAGATTTTAGTTGATCAGTAAGAGCTAAATGATCGTTAAACGAAAATAAACTGGGTTAGGAGCGTAGAACGGATCTTTTTTTAAATCGAATGACGTCATTTAATAGGTGGGGGCTACAACACGTAGTATCATCATTGGTACTTTCCTCCTACCGCTGGACATCTCCTCAAGGAACTTTATGACCCCACTTTATTTCTGGCATTTATGACATTTTTGATAAGACTATTCTAGTGCCTAGATGTACACTTTCTAAGCACGCAGATTAAATCGAATCATACTCCACACAGGTGGGCACGTGGTTTTAAACGTTAAGCTCATCCAGTATGTTTTCCGGGGATGGAGATATTGTGGTTCGAATCCCGGTCGGTGACCTGAAGGCCCCTCCCCTCTCTCTTAGCGCATATACGGCTACATGTTAATTTCCTAATTTTTTAAACTATCATTGTGGTTAGATAGAGATAGCCTAAGCGGGTGATAAAGACTTGAGCCAAATATTAAACGAATCAGTATACAGCTTACAAACTAACTTAACATATGACAGTACGCCAAATATTACAATATTAGCCACATTTACGTGAAAGAAGAACAAAAACCATCCACCCTCAGTAAACTTTACCGGGATTCGAACTATGACCTCTTAGTCATCGGAACTTAAGTATATTTTTTGATGTTCACACCTTACACTGTGTGACCACCAATGTGGCTACTCATATATTAAGTTATAAGTATGGCTATTATATTTCTGATCGTTTAAATTTTTATTTTAAACATTATTTTGATGCTGAATAGGATATAAACACAAATTAAGCTGCTCTGATCACACAAAAATACACGTTTTTTTTTGCATTTTAACTGGTTATTTAAGGATTGTTTATAAATTTTGGGGCATATATAAATAATATTTATAACACGCAACAGATATTTAGAAGAATTTCTAAAATGCTTATTTTAGCTATATCAGTAAATAATATTTCATATTTAACATATTAAAATAATAATAATAATTGTAGATCAAAAAATGACACTTGGACATGAGTCTCAAACCCTGAACACCCAGCCTAGCACTTCAATGCTCTAATACCAAGCTATACAGGATTCGTACCCTGGTCAGTCATTCTTCACTCATATTTAATTATTTTTATTCTTTCATGATAATAAAAATAATTAATTAGTAGTTGTTTTGGAAATGTCTTAAATAAATAATATTTTAAAATCTAAAATATGTTTTAACAAATTATATGAAATTATATATATTTCTCCAAAACTTTCATGTATTTTTAGTCTATATAGGTTATTAAAAAAAAGTGTTTATATTTTTAAATCATATTTTATCTTTTAAAGGCATCTTTTTCTCGACATTTTTAAGCGCATATTTGAAAACATTTTTTACTCTTTTTCTTTTAAGGACTTAAACCTGCACGAGACCTAGCTAAGCTATAAGCCATTTTATCCTCCGACAGGCTTATCTTGGCTACACCTAGAGATCATGGAATCATCCCATTTTATTTTATTTTTAGACGAGAAACGAATTAGAGAAAGTATTATCTTATTAAATGGTCCCTATCTCTCGTACTGACCTGTTTTTATATCACCTGTCATTCCCATTCCCCCTTACCACCCCCCTCCAGTTTCCTAGTCCCTGGTAGCGTTAAAAGGCAGTTAGCGCTCTCTTCCCCACCCCCTCCTCCCCCCTTTCGGGAGTTGTCACCTTGTAATCTTCCCTTCTCAGCCTTCCCACCTCGTAATCCACTCAGCTATGCCACCTGCCTGTCTCTCTGCCATGTCGAATTTATTTACCCTGGGATTTCTCTCACAATTTTTCTCTCTCTCTTTAACAAACAGGGTCAAATGAAAAGCTTTTTTTTTAAATGATTTTTAATATTTTTATTTAAAAAAAAATTAACGTTATGAATCGGTCAAATACTTAACGTCCAAACATTTATAAGATACTTATTATTTTACTGCCAAAATCAATAGAATTAAAGTTATCTTGTTATCTTGTAGGTATTTATAATATATATCCAAAGTGACAGCTGCATATGACATGACTTGAATTATGAACACGTGAAAGTAGATCTAGAAACTGGGGTCGTATGGTCTAACGCGCTACTATTGCAGTGATGGGAATATCGAGGTTCAAATTTCGGTCGGGCTATAACAAAGGGTGGGGTATTATTTTTTTCAAAATAATTTTCCTGTTGGTTTTTTCACGCAAATGCGGGTACATTTCCTTTAAATATAACCTTCCCTGATCACAAAAACCATTAGAGTAAATTAGTACATAAGCATATTTTATGGTAAAAATTGTAAAAAGGTTAAAAAGGCGTAAAAAGTGTAAATTGAAACAAAAAATCAAATAAAAAATATCCTGCTTCCAGGTATACATGTTCGTGTACAGGGGCTGCCATAACCCGCATTACACAGATGTATGAAATGTAGTATTAAATCTAGCTCACGGCGTTGGTTTATCTTCATTGTTTCTATTTTTAATTAATTCAAAAAAAAAATCTAATCTAAATTTTAAAATTTCGGCCTTGATGTGTGTGTATGTTCGTGCACAAGGGGGACTTTTTTTTTTAAAAAAATCTGACCTTGGTGAGCAGTAGATATCGTGCAACTATTATGACTAACAGACAGGCAAACTCACTACCCATATTATTAATATACACCTTGGTTACCAAACCTCTCTCCATGTAAATACTGAAACGACTACTCAACCGTCACTATCACACGTCCTATTCGCCTATTGCATAATTTAAAGGCGTCACTTTACTGATTGACTCGATTGCCAGTGACATAATGGAGGTCTGTACTTCGAATACACGTCTTGTGATTTTTCCTAAATGGTTTACCTCCCCACACAGGCAGGTGCATTTCTTCTCAATTCTAACTTTCGTTTACCTACCCTACTATCGCAATTGGAGTGTGTGTATCCCGCATGGGTAGTAAGACTTGGAAGGGAGAGGTGAGGGGGAGAAATATTAAATTAAAACAAAAATTCAATGTCATAGAAATGGTAAATTCTGTCTTTCAATTTAACTCTTGCGCGGATATGGAATTCAAAGATTTCAAAACTTCCCTTTTCTAACAGGAATTAAAGCATAATGGGTAGACATACTTCTTACCTAAAGTTTTCGAGCTAAACTGGGGGAAAAAAAAGGAAGTGAAGAAAGAGGGAGTAGAGAAGATGGAGAAATGCACAGTCGACTGGAAAACACAAACTTCCCAAAATGAAACTTCGTCGTGGTTTTGCCAAGCTCAAAATGTTTTCGAGCATAGTTTTGTCAGAAACGCTCGTCTGGTGGGTTTTCTTAACCACAAACTGGGAATTGGGGACCGACAGTGGTGCATCGTCTGGTTTTGTTGCCTCTTACTACCATCTATCCCCCCTCCTATCCACTCCACGTTCTCCTTTTAATTCTCTTCCACTCCTTTTAAGGGTGTTTAGACTGTAGAGAGACCAGTATATTCTGGGACTACGATTTTCACAGACGTTATCCCAAGTTTTTACTGATTTTGATTCCAGGGTAATTTTGATTCACAACATGGCCGAAAAATGTATCATTGGTGAAATATGGGTCGAAGCTTTTACCGTGATGAATTAATGGTCAGGGGACTGGATGTAGTGCTTGTCTTAGTAAGTTATATTATATTTATAAGGTGTATGAAGCTACGACAGGTCTAGCAAGTTGGTGGTGTAAATTATATTGATTGAATATAAAAAAAACTCCACACTCCATGATACGACATTGTTATCTATGATTGGTCAAATGGGGACCAAGGTGATAAAAACATATTACAGGTAGAATCTAAACGAGCTATGCTTACGCTGGAAACACTCCACGATACGGCACCGTTATGTATGGCTGGTCAAATGGGTACCGAGGATACAAGCCATATTTAAATGGTAGGAAACGAATTCGACTCCAAAACTAAGCTTTATAATTCAAATATGTTCCAAATAGCAATTGGATTACTATTATAACAACATTATTTTGATATTCATATAAAATTTTGCTCAAATTGTCTATAGGCATTTATAAAAAAGAAATATATGGTTAAAAAAATCATCTACCAATAATTATCCACTGAGTCAAAAAAATTATCCATAAAATGTTATTTATCATGTGACAAACTTCCCAAATATCTTGTTTTGTTTCTTCAAAAATTATTCATTTGTAAACTACCCAAACTTTTAGAGACATAGGTGACTTGGTGGTATAGGGGTAAGGTGTCACACTTTTGTGCTGAGGGTTCGGGGTTCAATCCTCGGTCCCGGCACAGATTTATCTGATCGCCAAACCCTTCCTTCACCTCTGACAAGACGTGTATTAATCACAACTTGTGACTGTGTGGAATGTCAGGTCACCACCGTGGTTCGGATCCCACGTTAAACTGTAGGTCCTTCATTTCATCTCACAATCACCCTACCATTACGCATTAGCGTAAGTGCGTTTAACCCGAACGGGTAGTAATATGCGGTGCTAGAAATAATTTAATGCCTTAATGCACTGTTGGTGGGACTTGTTTTGACGGTGTAGAGAGGACCTGAAAATTGGTCTCTTTATTTTCAAGCTGCTAAAGAGCAGAGTGATTTTACATTAGTTGGTTCCTCCTTCATTTAGCTGTTAGGAAAAGCACATCTTGAAAGTTTGCTCAAGGGTGGGTTTTTTTTTGCGAGTTTACCTCTCAGATGTTTTAAGTAGATAAGAGGGGAAGTAATTAGTTGTTCTAAGTCCTACAAATTGATGAGAGAAAATTTAATGTGAGTCGAGTGTTTAGCGCAAGTGAAGATGACTCTTTGTTCTTGAATTTAGTTTGGATAATTTATTATAAGGTATTGTAATCGTAAACATTTTCGAGCTTGAGATGATGAATTTTGACGTTATATGTGCCCTCGAAACTAAAAAAAGAAAAAAAAAGTAGCTTTTATAATTCAGTTTGTCTTCATTTTGGTCTGTACAGGAGGTCGAGGCCGAAATTATATGATTAATTTGGTTCAAATTTGATATTTATACGTTATATAATCATACCTCGATACCAAATCGGGATTTTTAGTCTATCTCTATTATTATTATTATTATTATTATTATTATTATTATTATTATTAGCACCGCGTCTTACTACCCGTTTGGGTTATACAGATTTACGCTAATGCGTAATGGTAGGATGATTGTGAGATGAAATGAAGGACCTACAGTTTAACGTGGAATCCGAACCACGGTGGAGGCCTGGCATTCCCCACATTCACAAGATGTCTTGTCAGAGGTGAAGGAAGGGTTTGGTAATCAGATAAATTTGTGCCGAGACCAAGGATTGAACCTCGGACCCCCCAGCACAAGTCTGACACCTTACCCCTAGACCGCCAGTCGATCAGAAATTTTTGAATGTCGGAAAACAAGTGGTTTTATAAAGTTCGTGGGTGGAGATATCCCGCGGTAGGAGAACAGACAGAAGAGGAGGAAAATACAAATGACCCTACAATAATTTGTGTTGTGACCTTTCCCTATTAAATGACATAATTATATTCACAAAGATCCATTCTACGGTCCTATAATAGTTATCTTTGGTTTCCCGGTTATTTAGATCTTTATTTTCTTTATTTTCTTAGCACTGTGTGTCTTACTACCCATTCGAGTTATACTCGTATGTATTAATCACGCTCATGGTTTTAGGGATTAGTGAGGTTATATTTATAAGAAGTGTACCCACGTGAATGGAGGGTGGAAAACCATTTGGGGGGAGGGGGAAGCCTTGGTACACCTGACTGAGATTCGAACCTCAATCTCCCTGTCACTGGCAATCTACTCTTGTGAGATTAGCGCCTTAGACCAAGCGACTACCGAAGTGGGTACTACTCAAATTGAAATAGAGATGTGTCGTTCGTGAACGAACCAACAATCGCGTGGTGTTGCCATTTGGGACTTAGGGACTGGCAAACAATGGTGCGCTTTTGATACCCCTTATCCGTACGCTTCTGAAAACGCCAAAGCAGGTAAATAAATTATTCGTCTTGTGCGATTTCATCACGTAGCCTGAATCCGGACGGGCTTCGATCCACTGACCCTTATGAACCTGGTCGCAAACCTCTTTATCTTCACCGGGACGTATCTCTTAATTGATAATATCCCATTACTAGAACAAGTATGCGTGACGCTATGTCTATATGCTGGGGTGTAACAAGCAGGTTGGTCAACACGCGGCTCAATACAGTCGGTGCAGTAAACAAATTGACCAACAAGAATCTAATCAAGAAGTTATGTATTATCTCTTAAGATAAAACATTTCCTTATTAAGGATGTCCGCTTCGGTAAAGGAGAAATTTCCGATCAGACGTTCAGATTTATTATTTAACTATACGGTGCATAATTTTAAAATCTAGTTCAAGCCAAAATAAAGGAGAAAAATTCAAACAGAACTCCTTTTTACCTAGTTTTGAGTTTTATTAATAGAAAAAAGTGTTAAAATGTGACCTTAGCTTATTTTCAACGACTTTTTAAGTATATTGGCGTAGTAGCTATGAGAGTAGTCTTGATGAAAAAAAAGAGTTCTAGATTTAACTTTCCTATAAAAAAAATACAATTTTTTTTTTATAGGCTCACAAGAGAAAAATTTAAGATATTTGTGAACTAACAGCTAGCTTTCCTCTTTAACTTGAAGAAGTTTCGTAGTTTTCTTTCTCCTCGTTCTTATTGACATGACAAAGTGTGGTTGTAGGTGAAGTATGAAAGGTAGTATGAGCTTAGAATTGAGAAGTATTTCCAGAAAACGACACAAACCATCGTATTTAAACCACGTGGGCTGACAACGGTTGATACTTTCTCGCTGACCGAGGTGGCTACCTTAAGGACATTTCCCACCCGTTATGAAATTGGGGTTTGAATCCCGGTCGGTAGTAGTAAAGGGTGGGTTTTTTCTAAATAATTTGTCACCCTCCAACCTCGCAAATGCCTACACATCTCCTCTAAAACTATACTTTTCTAATCCCTAATCGGTTAAATTTTAATACTCGTATGGATAGTAAGACTCGATGCAAAAAAAAAAACAAGTTGGACTGATGGGTGGGTGGGTTGGTGAACTTAAAGAGGGCCTCTTTTGCATTGTGTCGAGCATCGAACTTTGACCTCCCGTGTTTAAAGATTTACTTCGTGCGCCCGATTTAATCATAAGCACGAACTTTTAAGTTTACGATTGTTTTTGGAGGTTTCGATTTCAGTTTTTTTTTTAAGAACTATCGAATCACAAACATTTCTTGTTAATCCACATTCCTTTTTTTAACATTCAGGTCACCAGATTTAAATCTCTCTCTTTAACTTATTATTTCTCTTTCTCTCCCTTTATTTATCTCCTCCCTTTCTTTTTCTCCCTCCCTCTCTTTCTATCCCTCCCGATTTT
>CABEEJ010008505.1:9228-23496 GCA_901482245.1 Timema douglasi
CCCCCCCCCCCCCAAATAAATACAACCAAATCATCAGTAAACTACTACTGCTTATAGGGCTAGGGTCTTTGGATCCGTGATCAGGGACAGTAAGATCGACAGACGGACACATACACGCACTTGGGGACATACACTTGTAAAATCAACTTTTTTTGGTTGAGGTTCAAATAAAACGTAAAGATTAGTCATAATCTTGAGAAAGGGTTTTTTTCATGATTATAGTAGCCTACTTTCTTTTAATATAAGAAAGTATATTGATTGCTTTATTTTGTTTTTAAATTTAGCTGAATAAGACACACACATATTTGTTTATTTTATAACCTTTAAAATAAGAATATAATATAAACATATAATGTATTAAAGCCATATAATAATATACCTGGCTCGAGTTTTCTTTCTGAATACCAAGTAGATAATATTTTATACACTTAGTTTTGATACATTCCAATTCAAATAACAATTAGTACTCACTTGAAACCCTCATTAACCCAACTGCAATCTTGTGTTTTCTTTATCCGTCGACCCCATTCAAACACTAGTGAAATATCATTAGTTAATTCAGGTACATTCAAATTACAAATATTAGATGAGCAGGTAGTGTGTCTGATCGTACCGGGTTTGATTCTAGGCCAGGGTAGAAATTGCATCAGTTCAATCACTGTATGTGTTTGTATGTCAAGATGAGCCCCCAACAGCCGGCCAGTGAAGTAACTCTAGCACGTTCACAACTAACATCACATCGCAAGCTGTTCTTAATGAGCCGGGCAGACCAACCCCGGGCCATACCGCGAGGCATATCAATGTTACGTAGGAGGTCAGAGCCAAACACCGGTCAACACGCTACAATTTCCCTGATATGTCCGACCTTTAAGCCATCAATATTACGATCATTTGACGACTGACCCAACACCCACAGGACAGACGACCTAATCTAATCTGGCGACAACAGAAGTGAGAGAGATGATCTGTCTGAGTGTGTATAGACTAGCTACCCCCCCCCNCCCCCCCCCCCGGCTACTGGGACATCTGTTCTACATCACTAAAACTCCGTAAGACTGATAATACGACTAGAGGACTGGCGCTTCTAGATTCTAATCCATACGACTAGAGGCCTGGCGCTTCTAGATTCTATTCCATACGATTAGAAGACTGGCACTTCTAGATTCTAATCCATACGACTAGAGGACTGGCGCTTCTAGATTCTAATCCATACGACTAGAGGACTGGCACTTCTAGATTCTATTCCATACGATTAGAAGACTGGCAATTCTAGATTCTATTCCATACGATTAGAAGACTGGCGCCTCTAGATTCTATTCCATACGATTAGAAGACTGGCGCTTCTAGATTCTATTCCATACGATTAGAAGACTGGCAATTCTAGATTCTATTCCATACGACTAGAGGACTGGCGCTGTCCAAATTTCGTGGTTTATTACATCCCTAACCTCACAGTTGAGAGTGACATAAGCTCATGTTTGTAAAGGTTTGCGGTTATTGCATGAATTTGAACCTACTCATTTATACAGGATGTGCAACTTAAAATCAGCCTTTTGCGGCAAAATGTAGGCTACCAAGCAAGGTTTCAAGTGGCTCACACTATAGTTGGTAGAGCGTACAAAATGACGCACATCGAGCAGCAAGATATTTATATCAAGATCGGTTTAAATTATTATTGCATATGTTATTTCATCAAAAACTTTTACATTGTTAAGGAGGACTTTATAAAAAATATAATAAAAAACAAAACAAAAAACCCATAAGATATTGTTTTTAAATTATATTTTTTCATGTTTGGGAGGGGACGGACAAACACAATAATCAATTTCGGCAATCAAATAACAATTGAAGTAAAAGTATAATTTATCAAAGTGGTTCACTCAAGCGGGTAGGTGTTGTGGAAATGGGACGGCAACAAATAAATAAATGTAAAATAAACAATTTAAAAGCAAACGCGAAACGAACAACACGATTGGATTAATGAATACCCAAAGGAACACACAAACAGCACTGCCATTCTTCTAGTCCTCTCTTTTAAAAAACCCATATAACCATTCCCCCTCCCCCACGTCATCGTGCGTGTGTCCTGTTCACCAACCCCTTGGCCGGCGGCGACACTACACGCCGAGCAAAGGGAATATATGTTTCGCGCGCAAACTACTTCAAACAATCGCCAGAAAGAAACACATGTTATGTATGTGTGTGTGTATGTGTCGGGGCGAGTATTGCATCCGGTCCCAATTTACTCGACAGACAGACACTGTTGCTTGCCTGGACAAACAGATGACAAACGAAATAAAATAAACGTCTGCGCTCTCTACGGGGACACGCGCAATCAAAACTTGTGTTGATTGCGGTCCTTGAACATTAGGCCACACGGCTTACACGCACGTATTGTGTTTTACATACATTTGGACCAATACTGGTCATTACTGGAAACATCACGAAATATATATATATAATAATTTTAGGTTTAAATTCGCAGCTTGTATTAACATTTAAAAAATTTAAATGTTGATAAAAGTTATTTTTGGGAACTGAGGGCTCCAGTATTTAAAATAGACGGTTCTGATCGAATACAATTATAATTTTAACATGCAGTGGTGTTAGCGGTTGCAGGGTAGAAAGCGGACTACTGCCATTTATGTCACAAGGGAGTTTAAAATCACTTTTGTAGTGTGTACATTACAATAATCTGAAATTATTTTCTTTTACATTTTTAAAATAACCGGAAGCAGGTTTTCTTAGGTGATATTTTATTTACACCCCTTTATATTAGTATTAGGTATATAACCTCTTTTATAGGTTAGAAATGATCGATTGTTTGTGATACATTATTATCACAATAATTGTGGTCACCTTATTAATGTACAATATGGTTTATGGTCACAACATAATCTATTAATTATGTCCCAAAGAGTGAAGTTTATACATATTGAACACTCATGTGCAGTAGGAACAAATTTCTTGCTAGTTAAAAATTTTGTGTGTAGGGTAATAAGACAAGACACAAATAACATTTGCGACTACAGTTTATAATTGTATTTTCACAAATGTCAAAATTATGGACTCTTTTTGTGCTGTTTAATATGGTTCAAACGGAAATACTTAGAGTCGGCATAGTCCAACACCTTTATTCAGTCAGCCCCACACTGAATATTGAGTTATGGGTCTCAGGTTGGATTTTCAACATGGACGAAATATTTGGATTAATTAGGACTTTCTTTCAAAGTGATAAACTGATGGTCGACTGACGGTGCGTGTTGCCCAATGGACCTGTTTCAAAAATGATTTGAAGCTATTACACGACCGGAGTTAGTGTAGTTTTTGAATACAGTAGCTTTAATAAAAGAGGTACAACGCGTAGAAAGATATTACTGCGCCTAGCAAAACCAATGGTCGTAAAAGTGCCACCTACTTGAAGAGGAATATTATATTATCACATTGCAGTATTTATTATTAGCTTATCAGTTCTTGGGATAAAGCAGCACTAACATAATACTAAATGATATTATCTTAAGGAGGTGCAGAGGTGTGAGGAGGAGATACACTAGCAGAGGTGTGAGGAAATATACTAGCAGAGGTGTGAGGAGATATACTAGCAGAGGTGTGAGGAGATATACTAGCAGAGGTGTGAGGAGGAGATATACTAGCTGAGGTGTGAGGAGATATACTAGCAGAGGTGTGAGGAGATATACTATCAGGGGTGTGAGGAGATATACTAGCAGAGGTGTGAGGAAATATACTAGCAGAGGTGTGAGGAAATATACTAGCAGGGGTGTGAGGAGGGGATATACTATCAGGGGTGTGAGGAGGGGATATACTATCAGGGGTGTGAGGAGATACACTAGCAGAGGTGTGAGGAGATATACTAGCAGAGGTGTGAGGAGATATACTAGCAGAGGTGTGAGGAGGAGATATACTAGCAGAGGTGTGAGGAGGAGATATACTAGCAGAGGTGTGAGGAGGAGATACACTAGCAGAGGTGTGAGGAGGAGATACACTAGCAGAGGTGTGAGGAGGAGATATACTAGCAGAGGTGTGAGGAGATATACTAGCAGAGGTGTGAGGAGATATACTAGCAGAGGTGTGAGGAGATATACTAGCAGAGGTGTGAGGAGGAGATGTACTAGCAGAGGTGTGAGGAGATATACTAGCAGAGGTGTGAGGAGGAGATGTACTAGCAGAGGTGTGAGGAGATAAACTAGCAGAGGTGTGAGGAGGAGATATACTAGCAGAGGTATGAGGAGGAGATACACTAGCAGAGGCGTGAGGAGGAGATATACTAGCAGAGGTATGAGGAGGAGATATACTAGCAGAGGTGTGAGGAGGAGATATACTAGCAGAGGTATGAGGAGGAGATACACTAGCAGAGGCGTGAGGAGGAGATACACTAGCAGAGGTGTGAGGAGGAGATATACTAGCAGAGGTATGAGGAGGAGATATACTAGCAGAGGTATGAGGAGGAGATAATACTAGCAGAGGTATGAGGAGGAGATATACTAGCAGAGGCGTGAGGAGGAGATACACTAGCAGAGGTGTGAGGAGGAGATATACTAGCAGAGGTATGAGGAGGAGATTTACTAGCAGAGGTGACCGCTCCCAAATATAGAGCGCCAGCCTCTCGAGGGCGCATTGGACTAAAAGCGATTGTGGCCGAGAGAGAAGTATGGTTCCATATCTCGCGAGAGGTCAGAGAGAAGAAACGAGCTCGGAGGTAAACAAAGACACCCACATATTTTCACTATTACGATTAAGAATACAATTTGTATTCGTGTGTGAAATTTAAGTGTAGAAGTACTCGAGCTATACATATATTTATTTTACACAGATTAATATTGGGTGCCGATGACTACAGTCTACAATATCAATTTAAAAGTGTGCTGATAATCAACAATACCTGGTACACGGGAACACAACCTAGGCCCTTAGAATTAGCTCGCTAATGCCCCAATGAGATGTCTCACATCACTCCTGCGATGCAAATGTTGCCTGTCGTTAACAAAGCGGTTGCCACCTCAACCCGCGAACTTTGTTGCAAAGGTTTTTCGACGGGTTTAGAAGTTGGTATTTAGATCTGGTGAGCAAACACTATTTAAAACCGTAGCCTGACTCACTAATATAACTTTGTTTTCCTCACTAAAGTTTGCACTACCATTAGGTTGGTCATTTGACAGTTAAATCTTAGTGCACAGTCTTAACAAGTGTTTAATATTAATATTATTATAACTTTACCTTAACAATGATACACACGAAGCATGAAATATTAATTTATACGCGTTATAAAACATTTAATTTTAATTATGTGAAATCAATGAATCAATATTTATAGCTCATTCTATATATTATTTCAGTTGTCAACATTCCTTTTTCTCAACTAATACGAAGCCTACAGCGATGAATAAGGTATCAGTGGATAGGATTTCCTTTCACCGACTTCTGACAGAGTATACTTAGTTTACGTTAAAACACATTGTTTATTTAAAATTTAAGTTAAAAGAAAAATCTAACAATTTTTTGTATTAATTACCTGAAATAAACTTTAATTGCTATTTTGTGTTTACACTTCGCCGAGTATAATTTCAACAACCCAATTAAAGAGTAAATCTTTTTTTTTGGGGGGTGGAGGATTGGGGGGAAAGTGGAAGGTTGAATGTGCGAAAGTTTCGCAAGGGTTTACTGGTAATAATTATTCACCTGTTAAAATTGCCTGAACAAGTTTTTATTTTCTACTACCTTAAAGGTTCAAAACTCTAAAATATGATTTAAAATTTATTTATAGAAATTATATTTAAATTTAAATAACATTCTTCTTAATAAAAAAAAGAGGCTACAGTAAAATTATTCTACATATCATATTTTTAAAGATGATGCGATCCATTATAGTGTATGACGTATCGTATAAACTAGCTCATGATCGGTTCGGCAAATATCCCAAATATGAGTTTAGTATTTATTTTATAAAAATTGGGTCAAAGGATGCAACAACCTGACTGGTGGTAAGACGCAGCGATAAAAAAAAAACAAAAAAAAACAAACTAAAGGGTGAGAGAGTCACATGGGAATTTTAAGAAAATTCACCCTTAAAGTTTAAATAAGATAAATTCATTAACAAATAGTATTTCCCGTAGAGATGAGCTGTTAGCTCTACTTCTTGAAGAACTACAACGACTTTCTCATTAGAGGCGTCTATGCCGCGCCAATGCTCCGGAGCAGGGGTGGGCAGGACAATGCTAAAAGAAGATAGCGATAATAAGGAAACATGGTGAGTAACGTATGTTTAAAAAACCCACGTACATACCGAAAAAATATACAGACGTGAATCCCCTTTTAACGGTTTTAATGGAACAATATTCTACTCAGTACCTTCGTTAAGATAAATTTAAATGACGACTAGTGAGCATCATTTTCTCCTACCATCAAAACTGTGATATTTTGGACATAAGAAACACACATTTCACACAATTTCGACTAAGGAAGCCGAAAATCAGAACATTTCACATCTACTAATAGCTGGGCGATACTATCTCTCGAGCGATTAAGACGAAGGGAAGAGCGATAGGCCCCTGGCACGCCCGTCAGAGCTACAATGATGTATTATAGCGGCCACAGCAATAGAAGCGGAGTGAGTAATGCGCTGTCAAATGTCCGCAATAAAGCGATGGCCGGGCTGGAGGGGGATGAGAATGGGAACCATGTTTCCGAATATTAATATCACGAGCAGCATCCGCACAGTAATATTACTATCCGCCTTATCGACAGGTTTCAACATAGTTCACTGTCAAGACGCAGAGGGTTGCACAGGTACAAGACATTGTTCTAAGAGAAGGACAGGAGAAGTGACACATATAATCCCTTTAGGAACTTGAAAGTTCATTGGTTCCCTTGCCAAAGTTAACCGCCTATCTGTATCTTGAGCTAGTTCTATCCAAATCACATCGTCTGGTCAGCACCAGTGTAATCTTTCCATCTTCGTTTATGAAGGCTTATTCCCACTGGGCTTACCAGTCAATACCTTGAATATGGTTCTAGATTCTTCCATTCGCACTGCCTGTCCTGCCTACCGTAGTTTACGAGACTTGATTATTCTAACGAGTAACAATGTATTTTGATGATTACATGGTAAGTACCTCCTCCATTACCCAGTAATCCCCCTTCTGGACCTAATATCCTCCTAAGTAAAAAGCACCTTGTTGTCGTCATGTAAGGTATGTTTCACACCCATAGAGAACAACCGGTAAAGTTATTGCCTTGTATATTCTGCGTTTTACATTCCTGGATAGAAGGCGACATGTCAACCCCTTTAGACCATTTCCCTATTATATTATTTTCCCAATTTCCAATCTTACATCGTTATTGATAGTTAAAATTGTTCCTAAATATTTATACTTACTAACCTAATCTCTAGATTATCGTCCTCAATGTGTTGTATGTGCGAAAATATACCCAGTCTTTACAGCGTTCACTTGTAAACCTATTTTCTTAATGGCCTCATACAAAATATCAGCATTTCTTGAAACAATTTTCTTACTATTGCCTAACAAAGCTAAATAATTTGCGTATTCTAATAGTTGTTATGTGCGGTCTAAGGATCCAGCCTTCCCTAATCTTTTGCATTACCCTAATATAATACTCTAAGGCTGTACGAGAAATATGGGAAGGCCAGTATACCATATTGGAGGGAAGAAATACTTGCAGGTCTCAAACCTAAACCTTACAGTTAAAGTTAAGCAAACCGGCGCTAAGTAAAATCAGCTGGTAGAACCTTCAGATTAAAAAACAATAACAAGAGCAATAATTAAATAAAAGAGGCAAACATGTGATCCAAGCCACTTACAACAACTAGTAAGAAGACATAGCTTAGTCCAATAAATAAGCACGGAGCTAGAGAACTTACACTTAAAAGTGACACGTCAGCACCAAACTCAAATTTATGTTTGGCTTGCACCACAAAATTGTTTCCGGATTTAACCAAATATTTGTAATATTTAAATAATTTAGAGAAAATCTTAATGCATAGACTGCGAAGAATTGTCTTGGGTGCCATTCAATAAAGTGCCTAATTTACTTGAGCCTACTTGCGTATGACCAATTGGAGTGTTTTAGTGAGTAAGTTCTAAGGCTGTGTACTGAAATGGCACTGTGACAAATAATACAAGTTTAAAGCCACAAATGAAAACTATATATATATATATATATACTAAGATTGTTATAAAATAGCCTAATACTCTGCGAGTCTCCTCATATTTTTTATCTGCACGGAGACACTGATATTAAAAGTTCAAGCCCACGACCTCTAGGCAGAATAAACGGCGAACACATTGTGCAACCCCCACCCTCACATTAAAATTTAATTTACGGAAAGCGTTTGGTGAACGGGGTGTGGGGAAGAAAGAGGGACCAAATATGGGTGAGAGGAAAGGAGACAGAGGAGAGAAGGCGAATAAGGTAGAAAATTCAATCATTTATCACAAGATCTGATATAATCTACATTTTCCAATACGCCGATATAGAATTTAAATGGAAGCCGCCTCTCAAACGAAAAATCTTTACGAGGAAATTGAAAGCGGGAGCGCTTCTTCCCTCTTTCTCACCATAATCTCTTTACGAAGAGGCTACCCAGTGTTTATCAATAATTATAAGTTTTACAGAAATATGATTATCTCCAAGAGCCTTCCCAATATTCGTTCAACAACTTGTGCGTGAAGTCCTATAAGATGGTTTTAGTATGTCCTTAGATCCTGCCGCGGCTAATTGGTG
This sequence comes from Timema douglasi, assembly GCA_901482245.1. Taxonomy (NCBI): domain Eukaryota; kingdom Metazoa; phylum Arthropoda; class Insecta; order Phasmatodea; family Timematidae; genus Timema; species Timema douglasi. Next base: position 17,989 of record CABEEJ010008505.1, read on the forward strand.
AAGTGACACATTCTCGCAGGAGTCATATTGAGAGATTCCTTGCCAAGCAGGATAAGGTTAGTTCGGAGATCACTAGGCCTGTCAGATGGTTCTGTCAGTCCTGGCGTATTATACTACTGTGGCAACTGGATGTAACTACTAAACATATTGGTTCTGTAACAATTTCACAAGCCATTATGTAAAGTATAAATACAACTTTTTCTTAGCGTTCAGTCATAAAATGCCAAACAATGATGTATATATATATTGAAAATAGAACATCATTTATCACCACGATGGCCATTTTGTTGACTAAACCTCATTATTATGTAACACGCTGGAGTCAACATTTGGGGAAAAGTAGGCCGAGTTCATTCATGCTAACTTGTTGGGTTAACTCACTGAACCCTCCCCTAGTTTTTAATCGATCAACACATTTACGGCCAGGGATGAATGCTTTCTTCGCGGCCTTGGTAATAATTGTAGTATTGTATAATGGTTGGCGAACATACTTTTTTCTCTAGACCTTCCCGCGACCCAGGGTTTGTGAACCACTGCAGTAAGCGCGTCCCGGTTAGTTGAATCCTTGTGATTAGCCGCGGTAACGTACCAAAGAGCAAAACACTTTTAATACAGCTCAATTAATTTAATTATAGTGTTCGCTCTGTTCCATTCCATAACTACCAAACTATGTAAACCAAAACATGTGCGTCGCTATGGCTGCCTAAACTCTGTGGCGCATGCGCAGAGCCTCTCAAGTAAGCCATAATGATGTGTTGGCTATTACTTATCATCCAGAGCAATTGAGCCAACACATATTGGCTAACATCGCCAAAAGGTTGTAAATGTGTCTGTATTGTAACCTAGCTCTTCGGGATCGTGTTGGCCAACTAGGCTTGACAGTCAGAATGAAGAGTCTGTTCACACAGAAACGTTAAAATAAAATAATCATGGAGTCGAACATAAATGTTTATCGGTTCTGGGTCTATAAACAAACATTTTAAAGGTTCCGGTTAGGGCACAATAAAGGTTCCGATGCTTTTCGGTTTCATATAGTGTTTCGGTTCTAGTTCTTCAATTAAAAAAATTGCACAGAGTTTTTCTATCCATTCGGACTACGTTAATGTTCTACTTTAGATAGTGTTTTTTTAATGAATATGGGAAAACTATTTATAGAAATAACACTCTGAATCAAAAATATTGCTAGATAAAAAATAAATTATAACGTATATCCTGATTTTGGTTGGAAGAACAGTAGAGAACATTCAAACATATTTTTTTACAGCCAACATTGATAACATATTACTATATTATTTGTGTATTTTATAGGTATTTATAATATTTATCAAAAGTGACAACTGCGGATAACATGACTTGATGTATGAATATAAAAAACTTGTTTTAGTAACTTTAGTAACTAACTTCTACTGTTCTTCCTACCAAAATCATACTATACCTTAATAACAATAGTGCATATTTATCTGTCACGTAAATTTCATAGTCAAAAAACTTTCGAACTGGGTTTTCTTTAACGCACCCCATCAATAATATTATTTAAGCCACTTATTAACAACAATAATCACCTCTGCACCTTACACAAGGAACACATTCGCTGAGCTACTTCCTGATTTAAACTTGAGTGAAAGAATTTAAAGTTAGCATTTGGACACCTCTCTCTTTTTCTTCTAATATAAGCTAATCAGTAACCTCCAGATTAGTTCCTCCTGGAAGTGAAACTGATAGTCCAATAGGCTTATTATATTGCTTGTTCAAAAGAAATGGTTTCTTAGTTTCAGTATTTAAACTTCTAAGGAATGTGGTGGTATCTGCTGTATATCAAAAATATATATATATATATATATAAAAAATAACAAATCTTCGTAAAAAGCATAGTTTCATGCCTACGGTTCAATTGTGTTTCCAACAGTAGCTGTCTGTCTACCAAGAGTTACGCCTTAGACCATTTCATCACCGATGTGGGTACGCTCACGCTGATCTGAATTATTTACTAAGTTAAAATATTAAGTACTGAATGGATGTTTAAAAATAAAAAAAGATAATTGTTCAATCAATTCTTTTAATACACTTAATTAAGAAATTACATTTGACTAAACCAAGTCCATATAATTCGTGCTAATTATCTCTTGTTTCGCAAATCTGAAAAATGTGAATTTTTATAATACAATCAATTTAGTAGGGCCAAATTTCTAGAAATATTCTCTATTTAAATAATAAAAGTTGACCGTGTTGGTTAGAGCAACTAAAGAAACCTTATTCCAACACTTCTGACAGTCAAATGTCAATCTCAATTGAACAATCTCAGTGCAATACTTTGTAGGACAAATTAAAGTAAATGCGTTTTGGCATTTTAGATTTAAAATGGACGAATAAAAGTCCTTGCAGGGTTAAGAGGAAAAATTAGAGAGAATGAGAGAGAAACGAAAAAAATTATTGAAAACTTTTGGTAGGTCGTTCCACACGGCTCTTTTGTGACTATCAAAGTAATGATATTTGTGTTATATTTTCTCGGGGCTATGTAAGAAGAAGAAAGAAGAAGACGAGGGACCGCTTGAATTGAGATCAAGACATGACAAATGACGAACTAGCGAAGGCGGGAGGAGCACAATGGAATAACAGAAGAGGGAAAGGGAGAACTTTTTGCCACAAATGAGGTTCGTGAATATAGGAAGAAGTGTCTAATAAGTTATGGAGTTTAGTGGCTCGGCTGTAGCACTAACCAGTAGGGGTCATTTAGAAATATTCACGAAGTATTGTAGGTATAAATAACCTAAAAGTGGGGGCTCTATGAATGCTATTATTTCCAGTTATAGACAATATCATTTCGGTAGACTGTCTTCACTGTTGATACACTCGTGAAGTTTTCAAAGAGATCACCGTTTTTAAATAAAAAATAGTGTTTTCCCAATATTTTATTTACAAATAATTTAGTTTATTTTTACTGTTTATTGAATAGACTGTACACAAGGCCCAATGGAGTTCTGTATTTACCTGTCATTTCCTTGCCCCAATGCCGCATTATTTATTGATCGGAGAGTTCCAAGCAACAACTGAAACCGCTAACCGCTAGAGAGCGAATTAAAGCTTTCCTCCATACGAGCAGTCTGCAGTGCCCTCAAGAGACGATGTTCAGGGTAGGATGAATTACCAGCGGACAGTTAATTCTGTAGTTTATTCGCGTTTTCAATGTGTTGTAATAGTGATAACTGTGCGGTGTGTACAACCGTATGAGACGCTTATAGTCTATTTAAACAGGAGTTTGTTAGTGTTATATCAATGTGTGCGTGATGTATCAGAGGTGTACAAGTTTGTAAGTCGAGAGGCGTGTGTCCTGTTGAGTATAGGTCGGTTATTCTGATACTATCTCAAACCGTGAACTGTAAAGACAGAATTGAAACGGTCATTAGTTTGTAATATCAACTAGGTGAGGATTTAATTTATGGGATGTGATATGTAATTTACTGTTTTCAGTATTTTAATGTATGAGTTGCCAGACTCTAGTTCAACTTTACAATAATATGATATTTCGTTTGTCAAATAGTGCGGCGATTTGATCAAACTTAAACATGTCTCCTTATGCAAAGTACTCTCAGACATTTTCACCAGAAAATGAGATCTGCCATTTTGTTTGGGGATTAACGTGAAACAGTGTCTGGATACAAATATTATTAAAAATTATTATAGCTGATTTGAGAAAATCATTTTTACTATCTTCTGTAGATTACCCATCATTTTTGGGTTGGGTATTTAATTCCAAAAAGCCCTCGGTTAAGCCTTATGGAAACCCTATACATCGTGATCGGTAAAATAGTTTCAGTTCTAGTACGAGATAGACTCAGACGGCATCATTAAAACCTCTTTTCAGTTTCAGTGGTTCCTGAAACATTGACCACAATACAACACTCTTCGAGGGATCGAGAGAAAGTAAACTTGGATTCAGCTAAGAAATTATTCTACGTCGCTATAAGTTAAAGAGTAATACTGTACGTATACACATGTGATACAAGGGGCGGCACACATGATTTGTGAAGAGGAGAATGGGGAGGGGGACATAATTGGCAAACTTTTTTTCCTTTGAAAAAACCTCCTCCCGATAAAACGGGAGGTACGGAGACCCTCCTCTGGCAAATTCCTGAAATTTGGGTTTCCTAGATATAATTTCTAGGGGTCCTAAAATTGATTTTTTTGAGCCAGAATTTGTGCTGATGTCTTTGGATATCAGGAATTATTGGAAGAGATGTGTCACGTATTTGTAAAGTCAAGTGGCATGCTGGGCCAAAGGTATAGTATATTAAAATAAAGGTGTAGTAAATGAAAAATAAAATAATGCAAGACCACGCATGTATATTTTTATGGAGGGTTGAGGGGTGGGGGGATATTCCTTTGTAGCTAGTTGTAATGTTATCAAAATATGAGAGACTTGTGTTTTATTTTAAACATTAAATCCCTCTGAAGTAAAGTTTTATAAGAGTCAAATAAAATAATATCCTTGTCAGTGAGGTTGAATACAGACATATTTTATTAATAATACTTCTAGGAGAAGTATTTGAATCCCTCTAACTCCCCCCCCCACCCCCCTCATTGGTATGGTCCTGTGTGTTCATTTCACTGAGTATTAACTAGAACAGAGGTTCTAATCCCTCCTCTAGCCATCTCAAGAAAGTAGTTGGGAAATCATTCATTCGGTAAGCAAATATACAATTAATCATGTTAAATCATATTTAAGATTTGAATAAGCCTAGTTAGCTAGTTCTATAGATAGCATGTATCTAGCACAGAATGTATTTATAGTTAATGACATTATCAATAGGTACAGAGGTACAGTGGCCAATATGATTGTCACGCCGGTGTAGCGAACTTTATCGTCGAGCGAGAGTAAACGAGAATGTTTTCAATAGAATAAACATTTTATTGCGTCAATTGTCAATCTGTATTGATGAGATTTTATATTGAAGCTTCGTAAATCAATTAGTTACAGGTGCAGTTTCGCCACTTTTACAACCAACAAAAATAATGTCTCCCTACCTTTTGTTTGTCCTTCATGGAACCCCGCCCTAATACCGCCATCTTAGTCATTGTGTCTTCCTGCAGCCTTTTCATTGAGTTGCCTTTTGGTCCCAGTAATTTGCCGACAAAGTTGAACTGGAAAAAAGAAAAGATTATTTCAATAATACAGCCATTTGTGTGCGTATTAGAATTACTAATGTCATTTTAATGTTTAAATTAGGCTAATGGTTTATTTTTGAGGTATTTCAACATTGAAGGAGAACAAAAAATATATTATGCATTTACCAATGCTGAAACTATTCTAGTAAATAAACTTGATATTTATGATGAAAACACATTTAAAAACTCTTGATCAACTTATAGTTTTTCTGAACACATACAATCTCATTTCATGGATGAAAAAATTGTGTTAGGTTATTGATTACTAGCAGCCCAACCCGGCTTCGCACGGGCATAATAATATAATAAAAGAAAATACACAATGTTTTACAGTGAGTTTCTAAA
>CABEEJ010008506.1:0-23494 GCA_901482245.1 Timema douglasi
TGCGTGTAACCCGAACGGGTAGTAAGACGTGGTGCTAATAATAATAATAATAATAATAATAATAATAATAATAATAATAATAATAAAATAGCTAAGCTGGTGACAGTTGTAGCATTAGTGTACATAGCAGTAACAACAACTTGTTTAAAAAATCCTAGTAAAATTAATGTTTTCGTCTGGTTTGTCGACCGGGCTGACGTCTAGTGGAGGTTTATCGAACCAAGTGCCAGGCCCTGCCAGATGGTCAAGTAAACCTGCCCCTCTGGTTTATACCCACTAGCCGCACTTCTTGCATCCCGGCTGAGTTCAGTTTTCACACTTGACCGAGCAACCCCCTCCACCCCCTCCAACCCCCTCAAACCATCGACACTACATGGTGTTCGATAAACTAGTTACACTCCCAGGCACCTTCATGGTTTCTACATGTAATTTCTTATTTGAAGCATGGCTATAAAACTATCAAATATAAATAATAATACTATAATGAGATTGCACGTCTGGCTACATCACTGGTAGCCCAGTAGTGGAAAGATTAGCCCGTACTAATGTACCGTTTCCTAGGGGATGCTCGAATGTACTAATTGTATATCCTTTCAGGGGAGGCTCTTTACCTGTCCCGATGATATGAAGTGAGGGTGATAGTGAGTATGAGGGTGTGGAACCAGTGGAAACACTTAAAACTTAACTTAAACCTAACCAACCAAACTCTGGTGGCCATTGGAGTCCTTCCTATTTCTGTAAAAAAAATACCCAAGGTACCGGTCGCAAGTTGAACCCGGGACCCCTAGGCTCGTAACCAGGTGGCCTTACCACTATACCACAGGGTTTACTATCAAATCCAAAATAACAGATAAAAAGATTTGATTTTGAGAAAATGTAAACGTGTTCACCCTAAGAGAGGTGACAAAACAATCTCATTGTATGAACATATTCATTATAAACTTTGAACACCCTATTTAGAGTCAGATACACTGACCGCTCACCTATAACCTTGCCACCCAGTTTATATTCAACTCAAATAACGGCCCTCATTCCCCGTCATCTCTCCGATTGTCTAAACATTAGCCTCAGAGCGATCTAAGCCTGCTACCAGGTCAAGAACCAGACATACTAACCACGAGACCTGCATCGGAAGCTTTTACTCAACAATTAACAAAAAGGTTTATCAGTCATTTGTCCGACGTCGTAGTTACGTTGTTGATAGTTTATTCCTACCAATGTGTCTAAGGGGTTCAATATCCGATAATCTCTTAAAATATATTTTACCCCACGAGAGTGTGTTTATGTCTAAGTACATGTTATTTTCTGTGGTTATGGTTGGACGTCTCGGCTATGTTGGTTAAGAGCAGCTATTAAATGTCAAACAAGGAAAATATAAGTTAGCTACACAAACCACAAGGGCCGGATATGTAATTCATTCTTAAACGCAGCCATTACTGCTTCCCACATTAAGATTAATTTAACTTAAATACCCACCTCGGTGGTCGCATGGTCTAACGCGCCATTCACGCAGTATACTAGACTGCCTATGATCGGGGAGATTGAGGTTCGTATCTCGGTCGAGTCTAGTGTACTGAGGGTAGTTTTAACAAAATTGTTTTCCACTCTCTCTCCACGCAAATACGGGTACACTTCCTATAAATATAACTTTCCTAATCCTTAAAACCATTAGCGTTGTTTGTACATAAGCGTGTAGATCGAACGGGTAGTAGGACTTGTTTGTTTTTTAAATATCTGGTATCACTTTCGCAATAAACTGTAAATATCTGGGCTGGAATCCTGGTTGGGTTACCGAGAGCTAAATTTCCTAATTAATGGTTTCTAACCCTTCCATCACGAAAGTACAGGTACATTTCCTCTCAATTCAACCTTATTCATCCCAACTCTATTAGTAATACAATGGGGAAAAAAGCCCATTTAAATATAACCGCACACTCAGGAATATGTGGTAACTGGAATGGTCATGACGACTTAATCGAATAGTCAGTGTTGTTGTCACTTTTGTAAATTCAGCTGTAAATTATGGGCCTTTTCACGATACTGTTCAAAATATTCAAAATTAGAACCAGTCATTTGGCGGCCCCTATTATATTTCACTTTCATTTGTTATTTTCTTTCCACCCCCCTCGAAATCCCCCCTACTGTTTCCCCCCCTTCCCTTCTGTTATTCATGGCTTAGCCCATAGAGCGAGGGATGACAGCAAAATGGTCTTTTTAAAGAATTCAACTTCAAGGTCCGACAAAAATGTAAAATGTACTATGTAGGTGTTTTGTTGAAGCAGAAATATTTGAGTGGACAAAAGTGTAACTAAAAACACCTTCAGAAACTCTGCAGACTTGGTGTATGGGCACAAACTACTGAAGGGGAGAGGAAGAGGTAGTCAACATAGATATGAGCCCTAAAACGATCTACATTACCTACTTAGTTAACATATATTCAAATCCAAGACATATATATCTAGTCCTAAAAAAACTTTTTCGCATACTATTTAAAATAATTAAATAAGTTTACTTACTTACTCTATGGCATTAGGAACTAAAAAGTTTATTGTCACATTCATAAAAGTACGCCACCTATCCCTATCTTGAGCTAGTTCTATCCAGTCCACCTCATTACACCCTAACACTATCTTGAGCTAGTTCTATCCAGTCCACCTCATTACACCCTAACCCTATCCTGAGCTAGTTCTATCCAGTCCACCTCATTACACCCTATCACTATCCTGAGCAAGTTATAGCCAGTCCACCTCATTACACCCTATCCCTATCTTGAGCTAGTTCCATCCAGTCCACCTCATTACACCCTATCACTATCCTGAGCAAGTTCTATCCAGTCCACCTCATTACACCCTATCACTATCTCTGAGCTAGTTCTATCCAGTCCACCTCATTACACCCAATCCCTATCTTGAGCTAGTTCCATCCAGTCCACCTCATTACACCCTATCACTAGCCTGAGCTAGTTCTATCCAGTCCACCTCATTACACCCTATCCCTATCTTGAGCTAGTTCCATCCAGTCCACCTCATTACACCCTATCCACTATCTTGAACTAGTTCTATCCAGTCCACCTCATTACACCCTATCCCTATCTTGAGCTAGTTCCATCCAGTCCAACTCATTACACCCTAACACTATCCTGAGCTAGTTCTATCCAGTCCAACTCATTACACCCTATCCCTATCCTGAGCTAGTTTTATCCAACTTCCCTATGGTCTCTTCCCATTGGGTCTACCAGTCAATACTCTGAACTCTAGATACTCCCATTCACGCTGCATGCCTCGTCCACCGTAATCTAAGTGACTTGACTATCCTAACAATTTCTTGTGACGAGTACATGATATGTAACTCATCATTATGTGACCTCCTCCATTCCCCAGCAGACTCATCCCTTTTTGGACCAACTATCGTCCTAAGTATCTTGTTTTCGAACACGATAAATCATTTTGGTCATGTAAGGTAAGAGACCACGTTTCACACGTAAAGATAATCGGTATAATTACTGTTTTGTATATTCTGAGTTTTACATTAATTACATACATTAATTTACAGGCGAGATGTCAACAAATTACTGACCGAGTAATGGCATGCATATTTCCCTACTGTATTATTTTCCTATAATTAAGTTTAAAGGGAAAAAAGTTAATTATAATCACAATGTTCGATGCTTATGGAATAATTTATATTTTTGCGGGCGTTTATTAAGACATGAGTTTATATCTTAAGTATAAAGAGCCATGTTTTACATAACTATGATTTTTATGATCTAAAGCCAAAAATTATAATTTTAAATTTGTGAAATTTCTCCCATATTTTTTATTTAAGTTAGTTTATTTTTAGGAATAGTTTTTGACATAAACACCACGGCTATTAAAGGCTTGATATAAGGGATATATGTGAGAAAGTTTGTATTAGGGTAAGTGCTACCGCATTAGAGCGAAGAGAGTAAGTGAACACTTAACTATTATAAATCACGTTTTAATACAACCTTCATCTAACTCAGCTGAGATATGAACCTTTATCTTCCCGTTAGTGGAAATAAGGTATGTGATGAGATCAACGCTCTAGAGCACATTGCCATCAATGCGGACATTTGAATAATACATTAGTGGAAATTATAAATAAAATAGTGCTTTAGTAGATAAATTAAGGGGTTTCTACAGATAGAAGTATAAACAGTTTTTTTTAAATATTTATCATTAGTTTAATAGCATTTGATGATACATTTTTTGACGAAGAGAAAAGTAATCAAATTATGCGATACACATGATAAATATTGAATATTTGTTTTGATTACTAAATAGAAAATTAAACTAAACGCAATTACCGAAGAAAATTTTTGTTTAATGTGTTACAATTTTTTTAAATTAAAAACCGCAAAAATTCTGTCTTTAGTTCGAGTTCCCAACCAAAAGAGTTAAGATTTCCCCTTATTTTATTTGTTTGAAACATCCATATTCTTGACCCTAAGAGAGAAATAAAATGAAAATATAAATAAAAGTGTATCCAAGATATTAACACGTTGACTTGGTTGACTATAGCTATAAAAATAATTTCCAATACGCTCCTCTATGCGCATGCTCCATGAATGACTGAATATAATCATGGTGTGTGGTACTAAAATGGCACAAGAGACATTTCGATCCACGGAATGTGGACTTTGTCGTGTCGCCTCTTTGAAGAAAAGACAAAAATTATAGTTTAGTGAATCGGTTTTTTCTTCTTTATAAAAGCACATTAGAATTAGAATTAAATACGTCAAAATTAGTTTTTCTTAGATTTTAAAACGATTTTGTATAATAATAATGAAAATAGAAAAGGAACGAGATTTGTAATTCTTCAAACTTTCACAATATACGAATATAGTACACCAATCATTGTTAGTCTAATTGTTAAATGAAAAACCTTTTTTGTTTGAATCTAAGTACTTAAACAATTCTAAGTAAATTCCTGGAGACCTTTTGCCATATTAAGACGATAAAGTGGAAAAAAAACACTAAGATTAAAACGACGTCTTCTGATTTCTCTTAGGTTGGTTTTAATCCTTTAACAAAATATAATATGATTTGTATTAACAAGAGGGTTCGACGTTTGATCGCGCATTGCGCTCTCTAACGAAAGCGCCACCCTTAACGACACTATTACCTTTTTATGTTCTACCCTCTTTATGGATTTTACCGGCTTCTTTGATTTTAGTATAGTTCAACCACAACATTTTTACAATCTAGAACAAGTTCTGTAAGTAACAACATAAAGGCCTGCCTTCTTTCGACCAAAACAACTTCCTAACCCCAATAAAAAAAGATAAGATAAAGAACGCGTCTATAAGCTATAAGTTGTGAATGGATGAACGTCAGAATGAATGAAAGGATCAGGTGTTCCAAAAACTCACCCCTGAAGCCCCAGCCGCTAGCCAGACGATGACCGCGACCAACCTAAAAAAAACAACCACACAAACAAAATAACATATTTTTATCACCTTTCCTCTTTGTTGGAAGAAAATCCTTTTTATATTTCCTAACTAAATCAGACATTACATACCGCAGACCTAGGACGGTCATCGCGACCGCCCGTCCACTCTGCGACCTTCCCACACGCACACACAACAATATCACAACCGACTCCTTCGCGGCCGCTAGATTGCGCGCATACTGAAGACAAGACGGTATCCTCCTCAATGCTCCCGCTGGTCCATGGCGCATCGCCTTCCGCGCACCCGTGCTCATCCGCCGGCAAGGAGATAGTGCGTGTCAGAACAGGAGCGGGATTCTAAGGAGGTGGGGGTCCGAGGATACGTTTCTCTACACTCGTTTCTTATAGGGGATCGCATCTGGAGGTTTTCTCTGTCCAAGGGGAGCCACAGCAAGCTTGTGTTGTTGAGAACTTTTAAAGTTACTTACGAAGTATTCAAATATTTAACACTTTATAATTAAAGTTAACAGGGAATACATCTTTACTGTTTGGAGCACTTCACATCGGTGTATAAGGGTTTATGTTAAATACCTCCAAGATGGCGACCAAGCTCTACTCTCCAGTAAAGTAGTTTCTCCCCTTGTCGCGCAGTGATACAGGGTGGTCTGTGACGGGCAACACAGACGGGCCAGAGAGCCCCGACATACCATCCCAACGCCACCGAGAAACGACTGGTGGCTAGGACCATGCGTCTTCAGCGGGCGCGGGATCGTCCGCCTTCGATTTTGTGGTTCCTCGTGTTTGGATTGACGTTTATAGTTCCAGGCTCGCTTCAAGCGGTGAGTAAACAAACTGTTTAATATTGTTCACACGGCAATTTCACTTGTTTGTTGCCGGCGTGCGTTTGTTTGTGTACGTATCGAGTCTACTCTCACGTAAATAATTTATTTCGTCTCGGATGTTACATTTCTGGCATGTATTCTCTGCACTTCTTATATATTTAAAAAAAAGGGTGGTGTAGTTTCATTTTAGAGCTATATTTATGATCATCTTGTAGCCTATAATTGATCGCCCGCGTGCTGTGGTCCTTGCCGAGGGTGGGTGGGTGCTACGTTAAAACGGCCGTTGTGCCTGTCTTGTTCTCAGCCCCCTCACTCTGTTGTCATCTCCGCTCTGCGTCTGCGCATTCATCAAGTGCGGGACGACAACTTCCCCATAATTCAATATGAACTGTAACGAACTAACCAATTGTTGAACCACTTTTCCTCTTTTCATCTTTATTCATCAAATGATGGTTTTTTTTACACTTACGTGGTATTTGTTTCTAGAAAATTCCATGTTGATTACAGCTTTGAAGTTTTAACTTATTTTTACATTAATATTCGCAGGACTATCAAATATATGCATTAATATATATATATATATATATATATATAATGTTTTGTTATATTTTTAAACTTAACTACAATTATTCGATGCAACTACTATACAATTTTTCTCAATCAATATCTAGAAGGCTCTTATTTTGAAAGGCCACCGTGTTTGGTTTTGAGCTATAAAAAAAAGCGACTTACTATGGACACATCCCACTCAATGTTATATATATATATATATATATTTTAATTCAGAGAGAGAAACAAACTCCGTACGATCCAAAAGGGTAGTTCTAGGAGTAGTTATTACTTTGATGGATCATTGTTCAGTTAGCCTCTCTATGTCTGCTGGTTAAGTTTAGGGGCAGAGAGTTTATTATATAATAAGGCGGTATTAACCATTGTTAGACTGACTTTAAATTAAAAAACAAACAAAAACACCTTTTGGAGTTTTTTGCTTCTTCCCTAAGAAAATAGATATTTTAATCTTGATTCTACGTCACTAAATTAGTACTGAACTTATTACAGATTTTTTTTGTATTGTTTTCCTCGCATAGTGTAGTAATGAGTTTACATAATGATATTTGTATTTTTATTCTTGTTGCATACTGTTTCTCATATTGTTGATAGGCTTACAACGTATATCAGTGCTGGTTTCAACAATGCTCAGAACAAAATACCATTTGTTAACTGATTCACATGTAAAAGTTTCGTAAAGCGAATAACCAATCACAGTAGCTTTCTCGGCAAGTCACTCCCTTTGCTACGACGCTGGGTCCTATCCGAGATTATCCATAATTTATTTATATTGCTTCATGAATGAGGAAGCTGACTTACAGGCAAATCTACTGAAGAAGTAAAAACAAATTTTATACTTAAAAAAAACTATATTCTAGAATAATTTGAACTGTAAAATATAAATCATCCTTACATTAAACTTTTAACAATGGCAATCTTTTTGTGACTTTGAAATCCAATTTAAACTCAATACCCTACGTAAATGCATAATTAAAGGCTGACATTTTTTTGTTGTTTCAAAGGTCATTGATTGATTCGGGTCGTACCATGGGAATTCAAGGAGTCATAAACCTCCAAAATAATGCACCCAGAAATATCGCAAATATATTATATAAAATTACTTTGAGGGTGGTACATTTAAGATAAAGGAAACCTTATAAATATTATCATGTGTATCAAATAATTAACAAACCGAAATACTACGATAATTAGATATTGCTATATTTGTTGAAACGTCCTTGTGATTGAGCTAACTATTTATTTGAGTATCAACGGTAAAAACAAAATAAATATTAACGTCAGTCATTTTTCGTGAGCGATTTTGTACTTATAATTTCCAGAAATATTGGACTCATACGTAAGACATTATATTGAATCACAGTTTTGAGTAATGGGATGTAGCCTAAATAATTATGAATTTATTTGAAAGACTATCTAAGGTTTATCTGACCTCGGTGGTCCTCCGGTAAGATACTCCCCTCACAACCCAGAGTTTGCGGGTTCAAACCCAGCCGAAGTCAACGATTATTTTAAACGACTAATGAAAATACACGGTACAACCTCCTTTTTAAGGGAAGTAAAGGGAGGGGTTGGTCCCATGTAAATTTAGGAATGTAAAACTTGTCTGGAAGGTATATGAGATACCTTTACGATAAAACATGTAGGCTCTTTCTCTTTCGCTCGTAGAAAATCATTTCTAAAGGTAACGGAAAACCACATTACTTTAACACCTTCCTAAGCATACCCTGATTTTGGCAGGAAGTTCGTTCTTAGAGGTCTTATTTCGTACCAGAGCTCTACTGTATAGTATTACTTTGGTAAGGTAAAAGGCCTCATTGTATTACCATTCTGTAAGGCCTTTTATTCTATTAGAGGCGTGCAAAGTATACTTTTTCATTTCGAAGCAAACTCGAATCGAATATATGAATTATTAGACCCCCCCCCCCCCCCCNGGAATTGGGAAGATTGAATTAGAGGAAGTGAACCCGCATTTGCGTGGAGGGAGAGTGGAAAACCATTTAGGAAAAACCACCCTCAGTTCACCCGACCGAGATTCAAACCTGGATCTTCCGATCCTCGGCAGTCGAGCTCAACACGACTAGCGCGTTAGCCAACTACGCCACCGAGGCGGGTCACATATTGAAGAATCATCATAGACTCTACCATAAAATATGAGTGACTATCGACATTTTTATGAGGAATAAATTAAATTTTCAAAATAAAATATAGCCTTTGTTACTCAGTGATAATGTAGCTTTATATTGGCGAAAGAATTTTTTAAATCGGTCCAGTAGTTTTTGCGTTCATCCACTACAAACAACAAAAAATCAAATATTTCCTCTTTATAATATTAGTCAAATGCGGGTTCACTTCCTATAATTCAACCTTCCCAATTCCTAATCCATTAGCGTAATTAGTACTTAAAAGCGTATAACCCGAACGGGTAGTAAGACGCGGTGCTAATATTATTATTATTATTATATTAGTGTAGATTATGAATTATTATCGGAACCAAATCGAAGTTCTAATATTTTTTGTTGGTTGTTTTACGATTAAAAAAATATATTGTGATTATTTATATAACTTTATACACTATAATTACTTTTAAAATGTTTTATTGCACAATTGTTTGTAATATTTTGTTTCAATCTGATAAATTAAGCTACCATCACAACAAGCAATTCCATTACTTCAAATTTGTTCATACTAACATTGATTTTTAATGAATATATCAGCTCAGAATGCCAGTAATTGAACATAAATTGAATATTTAGCTGTTATTTTTATTGGCGAAGCAGGATTTTTTTTTTTAACGAAATCGAAGCTAATGTTTATTTTGAAGCCAAGTCGGAGTTCCAAAACTTTGCACACCCCTAAAAAACATTACAAAACAGTAGTATTGTGGTACGAAATAAGGCTTTCTAGAACGGGCTTCCTACCCAAATCAGGGTAAATATGTGCTTGTTCCCAAATGGAGCCGGCGGCACTAACCAGCCGAAGGAATGAATACGCGCGCTGCTTAGAATAGAGGAGGAAGCACATCAGACCTTTCTTCTGGTCGCAGACTCTCTACTGAGGGTGGTTTTTCCTAAATGGTTTCTCACTCTCCTTCAACGCAAATGCAGGTAGTTATCTCTCAAATGCTTCTTTCCTCTTCCCATTAGAGTAATGTATCATATCTGCAAATAACCTGGACAGGTAGTAGGACGCCATGATTAAAAAAAAAGTTTAAATTAGAATCAACCGTAGAATGAACGTTGAGTATTGTAAATATTTCCCATTGATAAGGCAAGTGTATTGACGTTGAAGAATATTAATTAATTGAACAACTTATTTTGTAATAATATTAATTCAAACAAGTCTAAGGCTTGGCAAGAGTATGCGAAGCATTCTTAATAGCGTATCAATAAGAACAATGGAGGCAATAGTTCCATCATCTTTTTTAACGCCTATTGTTAGGAAACGTCAACGGTAATTACTTTTGTTAATGTTTAAACACGTCAGGTGTTTATCGTGAATTATTAAAGTTTTAAAGTATTGTTAAAAGACGCGTTGACACATACGTGGCTAAAGGCGTCGCTAACGCAAGTGAAAACTTAGAAACTTAAAAGTAAGAAAATAAAACCTTGATAGTCAAGATAAATGAAAGAGCATGGCTGCATGAAGGTAAGTAAGAAACAATTGAATTAATAATAGCATTTAGAAGGAAATTATTAAGAGGGCGCATCGCATGCCGATTAACTCAGTGATACAGTCGGCTAAAAATCGTAAATTTACGCCAACACTATTTGCACGTGGATCATTTCTGATTAAACATTAATGGAGATGAAGAGTTAATCGAGGTTCCTAATAATGAACATTGTTAAAATATTAAACGAAACTTAGATAAAAACTGCAGTGACCGTTTTAGAATGGCTTCACAGCTAAGCAACGTGCACCAATCCTTATTCTGTCTGATTAGTGTCATTTTCTAGTTATTAACTACCGCGGGGAAAAAAAGAGTAGGCCTAATCATTCAAATACGAATGCACTGCACACATTTCTGGAATATCGTAGGTGTTGTCTTTTCCCTTTTACTGCAATACACACAGATGTGAGCCGGGAGCTGAGTTTAGCCTGCTATGATGTACGCTCTTAAAGATGAAAACCAAAAATATTCTCGTCCTTTGTAAACTTCTTGGTAGTGTCTCTTCAATGGTGGGACTTTTTTCCTATCCATTTTAAAATTATTGCAAACTTAGACCTTAATTTTTGTGATTTTATAAGCAAGGGAATTAATTTTCTCCTATTCTTACAAATTTGGACGTTAATTTTCTGCTATTTTTTCAGGATGGTACCTTAATTTTCTGTTATTTTCACAAACTGGGACCTTAATTTTCTGTTAATTTTAAAAAGTGGGGGCTTAATTTTAAGTTATTCTTACAAGCTGGGACTTCAATATTAATCCAAGTCGGTCATGTATTCGTACATTTTTATAACTAGATTTTAATTATTTAAGTTCCATTCTCATTTGAAAGACGTGGCATTACAAGTTGAGTTCCGCGACCTAAATGCGCTCATATAATTATAAACCTGTCGCAATTCACTTCACTTACAAGTTTACAAGTGGGTAAAGGGGGAGGGAGGGACCAACTATAAAGGTAAAACAAGCTCCCCCAGCCCCCGCACCCATTCTGGGAGTACCCATGGGGAAACGAAGGGAGGGCACAGCGCCAGTTTTGGCTACCAGGAGACAAATTTGGGTTCATATAAAGTATTAGCTTATGCAAAAGAAATGAATGATACGTTCAAAAAAACTTTTTTTTTTTTCTATTTTGAAATAACTCGTATAGGTGGGCGATCATGCAGAATAAGTATCTATCCAAATGGTCTGGTTTGGTGGTGCTGGGGAGGTCGGGGTTTGACTACCAGCCATGTATACTGATGGTTCTTAAATTGCTTTCCCCTTTCCTTTGAAAATGTTGGTATATTTCTTCTATATTATACATTTTTTATCAGCGTATTATATATAATGCTAACCTGAACTAGTAGGGAGACATGACAGAAAAAAAGTTTCAATAAAAATCCAAATGTTTGTTCATAAATTTGTCCACCATGGTCCATTAATGGGCTCATCAGTTATCCTAACCCTTATTACGTTGTGGGTCGTTAGGTTTTACTTCGACCTGTTCAACTCCACAGCAACGACATGTGACAAAACCAAAAAATGGTTCACATGAGGGGTACCTTCTAAAATATTAACCTTCGCTCACAATATTTGTTTTTGACCCTTTTTTATGATTCCTTTTAAACATTTTAAACATCTGATGCTGTAGTTAACAGCTCCTTCCCGCCCCCTCCCCTTCTTCCTCGTTCATCTCACCGAACCTTGGGCAGAGGAAAACGAGGTTGTGATATGTCGAGGAATGTTGTAGAGTATATTGTCGCACGGGACAATAGTTGGCGAATCCCTCGTTGTCGCCTTGTTGACAGTCAACACAGGTTTTGTTTTTTATGGCTAGAAGTCCTCCATGCGGTGTGTGTGCTCTGGTACAGGGTGCCTACCAAGTGAAGTGGTGAACCTCCTCAATCGAGCTTGACTTGGTTTGGTTAATTCAGTGCGGCTTCGTGCGAGAGGTTATTATTATGTGTCATTCTGAAGAGCATCTACACGGCTTATTGAAACTTTAATAGTTTAGATAAAATATAGGTGACCTGGCGGTCTAGGGGTAAGGTGTCAGACTTCTGTGCTGGCGGCCGGGGTTCAAATCCTCGGTCCCGGCAAAGATTTATCTGATTACCAAACCCTTCCTTCACCTCTGACAAGACATCTTGTGAATGTGGGGAATGCCAGGCCTCCACCGTGGTTCGGATTCCACGTTAAACTGTAGGTCCTCCATTTCATCTCATAATCACCCTACCATTACACATTAGCGTAAGTGCGTATAACCCGAACGGGTAGTAAGACGCGGTGCTAATAATAATAATAATAATAATAATAATAATAATAATAAATAAAATATATATTTAAAACATGAAGCGACTAGACATTGATTACTAGAGTTCAACCAAACGAGTTTTAATAAATTATATATGTAAAGGAAGCTCACACAAAAAAGATGAGATCAAAAATTTAAAGTTTCCAAAAAATAATCAAAGGGGGAAATTTTTAATCTGTAGACATTTTAAAAATATAAAGTGATGAGACAATGGTTACTGGAATTTTACAAAACAGATTTTTATTAATTTCTTTAAAAAAAAAAACGAGAACTTTTACGACGAAAATATGCCTAAAAATTTAAAATTTCAAAAATATGTACACACACACGTCTTCCATACAGAATTTTTATGAGTGAGAGCGAAAGGGCCTACCAATTTTTCAGGGCAAGCTATCTTCACATACCTTCCAGGATTATTTTACCTGCCAAAATTAACACGGGACCGCCGGATCTATTTCCCCTCTAAAGGAAGTTGTGCTACGGACTTTTATTGCTCAAGGAAACCCCGTCGACCTCTGCTGGTTTTGAACCCATGAACATCGGGTCCTAGGACGAGCACTTTATCCCAAAACCACCGAGGTCGACAATAAATGATTAGATTGTCAAAAAAATACTGAAATTACAACTTTATAAAATCCACTCATTTAATAAAACTATTTAAACCACTAAGCCTATATTTAAAAAAATACAAACTCATATTCTTTTTTTTTTTGTAGGGGGGGTTATATTTAATAGTTTTATCGTTGAATTATTCTCTACAATTAGTATTTTAATTATTTAGGTTAATTGAGGTGGGAATTCATAAACTAAACATGTTTTCACGAAGAAAGATTTAGATTTATCTGGGCAATAGTTTTGTTTGATATATTTACTTATTCATTTCCATTTAATGCATTTTCAGGTTATTAGGGGTTAAATCTAATTAAACTATAGGTCAAACACAAACCACACAACTGCATTTATGGGCCCACGGACTAAGGTGTCAATCTCGTCTGATCTGGTTAGTCATTAATAAGGAAGGGTGGGTTTCAAATCCCGGTCGGATGTACTAAGATTTTTTTTTCCATAAATGATTTCCCCCTCTACTTTTACGTAAGTGCGGGTAAATTTCCTCTAATATTTTACCTCTCTCATACACTCATATTTTCACAGGAAGGGCTGAAAACCAGAAAAGTTACTAGATTTAATTTAACGTGTTAATATGTAAAGTCGTGTAACATTTGTCACTTTTGATAGATACTATTGATAGTTACTAATAAAATGGTATTATTGTTTACAGTAATAATTTATCTTTGTATTAATTAATGGCCATTATTATGAAAATTGGACTGTACTTTTATTATTCCAGTAGCATATGGCTCAGACAAGTTTTTTTAAGTTATTATCACCGTGTTTAGGCTATACACATATATGATAATTATTATAATGGGCTAGGGATTGTAAAGGAATCATTTTAGAGGTGATCTACCAGCATTTACATGTAAGGAGGATAGGAAACCACTGAGGGAGAATCACCTTCACCAAACCCAGCCGGGATTCGAACCCCAAGCTCCTCGTTATCAGCAGATCAGTCTAACACGAGAATGACGCCTTCGGCCGTCCGGACACTGAATCGGATCAGACAGGAAGTTTTTTTGTTGTACTAATTACACTAATGGTTTTAGGGATGAGTAAGGTTATATTTAGAGGCAGTGTACCCGCATTTGCTTAGTAGAATAGTGTAAAACAATTTTGAAAAAAACCCTCTTAATACACCCATAGAGAAAGGATGATACACCTGACCGAGGATAGGGGTAGTTAAACGTGGTGCACATAAAATATAAAAAATATATAACCAGACTCCAGGTCGTTAATTTACCACCAAGTGTAGGGAATTAAAAAGGAAAGTACGGAAAAGGTCACAACGAACCCCTGTAACACCCCTATTATATGCCCCAGGTAGTAG
Organism: Timema douglasi; assembly: GCA_901482245.1. NCBI lineage: Eukaryota > Metazoa > Arthropoda > Insecta > Phasmatodea > Timematidae > Timema > Timema douglasi. The sequence goes on from CABEEJ010008506.1 coordinate 14,727, forward strand.
CTGATGAAGCTCAACCAAGGTTTTTATGGTACTCTTTTTTTGCTAAGTGGTTTCTAGATCGTGCGCTGATATCAAGTCCTGTTCAAGAGGTCGTCTATCCCTCTGTGACTGGCTGGCGGAGGTGTTTGTACAGACAGTCGCTGCGAGCGTTGTATACCAATGTCAACAATTTCAGCGCAAACATAAGATACCTCATTACATGCTCATTGCTCAAATCACCGAGCACACACACACACACACACACACACACACATGAATATAAAAGTGATCTGGCCCATTACAAGCAAGACTAAACTATTCCATCTGAACGACTAGGTAATTAAATTCCATTAACCATGGTATGGACGGCATTAACAAGACTAAACTATTCCATTGGAGCCACCGATTAAATTCCACTAACCATGTCCCGGAGGTCAACATGAACATGACTATTCCATTGGAACGACTGATTAAATTCCACTAATCATGTCCTGGAGGTCAACATCAACATGACTATTCCATTGGAACGGCTGATTAAATTCCACTAATCATGTCCTGGAGGTCAACATGAACATGACTATTCCATTGGAACGGCCGATTAAATTCCACTAATCATGTCCCGGAGGTCAACATGAACATGACTATTCCATTGGAATGGCCGATTAAATTCCACTAATCATGTCCTGGAGGTCAACATGAACATGACTATTACATTGTAACGGCTGATTAAATTCCACTAATCATGTCCTGGAGGTCATCATGAACATGACTATTCCATTGTAACGGCTGATTAAGTTCCACTAATCATGTCCTGGAGGTCAACATGAACATGACTAGTCCATTGGAACGGCTGATTAAATTCCACTAATAATGTCCTGGAGGTCAACATGAACATGACTATTCCATTGTAACGGCTGATTAAATTCCACTAATCATGTCCTGGAGGTCAACATGAACATGACTATTCCATTGTAACGGCTGATTAAGTTCCACTAATCATGTCCTGGAGGTCAACATGAACATGACTATTCCATTGGAACGGCCGATTAAATTCCACTAATCATGTCCTGGAGGTCAACATGAACATGACTAGTCCATTGGAACGGCCAATTAAATTCCACTAACCATGTCCCGGAGGTCAACATGAACATGACTATTCCATTGGAACGACCGATTAAATTCCACTAATCATGTCCTGGAGGTCAACATGAACATGAATATTCCATTGGAACGGCCGATTAAACTCCACTAACCATGTCCTGGAGGTCAACATGAACATGACTATTCCATTGGAACGACCGATTAAATTCCACTAACCATGTCCTGGAGGTCAACATGAACATGACTAGTCCATTGAAACGACCGATTAAATTCCACTAACCATGTCCCGTAGGTCAACATGAACATGACTAGTCCATTGAAACGACCGATTAAATTCCACTAACCATGTCCTGGAGGTCAACATGAACATGACTAGTCCATTGGAACGACCGATTAAATTCCACTAATCATGTCCTGGAGGTCAACATGAACATGACTAGTCCATTGGAATGGCTGATTAAATTCCACTAACCATGTCCCGGAGGTCAACATGAACATGACTAGTCCATTGGAACGACCGATTAAATTCGATTAGAAATTGCTAACGAACGTAGTGAGACTAATAAGCTAGTTCATTGCAACGATTGATTTTATTCTTTTAGCGTCAACTCACCATCACGGAACTATCGCTATCCTTGATTTAAACGTAGACTACGTCTTATTATCAACCAAATTTAAGTAAGATTAAAAGTTTAGTGTATTAACAAATTATAGCTCACTAAGTGCACGCGACTCGATTATATGTGCAAGGTCTTTGAACTTAAAAGGTTAAATCAAGTAAGCCACAATTTGTTTGTCATGTACCTCCAAACGTATAGTAATATACATATACATTGTTGTTAGCAAGAATATAAAGTGTAGAGATGCTTACCATTAGTCATTTAACGTTTTCAACAATCTACACTTCTCCATCGGTGGCCGCATAGTATAAGGCGCTACTCTCACAATAGACTTGACAGCCGATGACGGGTAGATAGGGGTTCGATAGTGGTCGGGTGGACTGAAGGTAGTTTTCCCTAAATGGTTTCACACTCTTTCCATTCAACTGCGGGTACACTTCCTCTAAATTAAACCTTCCTAAACCCTAGTCGACTAGCGTAATCAGCTTATAAGCGTATACTCCGAACGGGTAGTAAGACGTTGTGCTAAAAAAAATGTGCACACGTGCTATTCTATAACGTACGTTAGACTGGACTTCTAGTGATGGGAATATCGGGGTTTGAATCCCGGTCAAGTGTACTGAGTTTAAAAAAACATGAAAATGTGGCTATATTTCCTATAAATTCTACCTTCGCCCCTACTCCGTTAGTGTAAATAAACGGTTAGTATGATGTGGTGTAAAAAAAAGGTATGCCAATATCATAGCTAAAGGAATATGTTTAGATAACAAACCAAAATGGCTACCGTGACAGGAGCCTTTCATAGACGGACCTTGAAATGTGGATCCAAGTAAAGCTTAAAGAAACTCCCAGCCTTGCTCTGTTATCATAAGAGTGTGGGCGTTTCCGCTGCCCGCAGCGAGATACCACGCGCTCTTGTGTTCGCTGCTAAGATACGGTGCAGCCTTTCACTTCCGCTGCACGAGGAGGACAGGAACTGATAGAGCCGGATCCTCCACAAGGAAGGGCTCGAGGCTCCTAGTTCGAGTCTGAGAGACGTTTAAACGGCAACCACCATTACCTTCTCTTTTTTTTTTAGCTAGTTATAATGCGCCCGCATTAAGATTGTGTGGACGAACCCTTCTCCCAGTTGAATGAGCCGGGATTCAAACCATTACTTATCCCGTCATTGGCGAAGTGTCAGTCTTGACACTTTGGACTTCTCGGTCATTAAGGCTGACATTCCGTTTTTGTTCAAATTTGATCAAATAGAGATTTCGCTTTCGTATTGATTCAATGAATTTTTTAAATACGAGATTTGTATTTGGGGAAATGGATTAAGCTGTATTTAAAACACCTCTGACAAGACATCTTGTGAATGTGAGGAATGCCAGGCCTCCACCGTGGTTCGGATCCCACGTTAAACTGTAGGTCTTTCATATTCATCTCACAATCATCCTAACATTACACATCAGCGTAAGTGCGTATAACCCGAACGGGTAGTAAGATGCGATGTTATAATAATAATAATAAAATATGGCACGTGTTTTATTTCCTCCTCGTGAAAGTGTTGCGTTGTGAGCGTGGTTGTAGGGGAGTGGGGTGAGTTATCTGGTAGCAAACAGAGGTGAGAGTCACATTGTTGGTTGAAACGGACGGGGGAGGCTGAGACAGACTGATAACCGCTCCTGACCGAGCCAACTCAGGAGACACTACCGCCCCCCCCCACCCCTCTTCCACCCCACACACACACTCACAACCCTTAATACAGCCATAAAACCAGCAGAATTCGAGTCACACGTCCACCATCTCTGAAGAAAATTAAATTTGACACTTCGACAGGCGGAACTTAATAAATCAGCATGATCAGGTTCGTATCGAGGGAAAGAAAATTGTGTTTTATGTCTCCTCCGCTTCCCTTACTCATCTAAAGTATTATTAATATAGGGTGTTTTGTGTTCCTCCTCAATGTGTCGGCTAGTGGCTTATAGAACTCTTGGTGACCTGGTGGTCTAGGGGTAAGGCGTCAGACTTCTATGCTGGCGGCCGGGGTTCAATCTTTGATCCCGGCACAGATTTATCTGATTACCAAACCCTTCCTTCACCTCTGACAAGACATCTTGAAACTGTAGGTCCTCCATTTCATCTCACAATCACCCTACCATTACACATTAGCGTAAGTGCATATAACCAGAACGGGTAGTAAGACGTGGTGTTAATAATAATAATAATAATAATAATATATAACTCTTATTACTGGTGTTGTAGGTGTTATGAATAACTCACGAGTTATTATTAACACCTAAGATACCAGTAATAAAGAATAATTTACAGGATGTCCACTCACCTGGAGGACCGGAAGGACGTAGGGAATTTTCCAAAATTGATTAAAAATACTGGCATTTTTTGTTAATTAGGGGCATTTAACTGAAATCTTAATATAGTAGGTCTTTGGATGGATGAAAAAATGAACCGAAGAGTTAAGACCCTTGGACCTGACGAGTGCAAGTCTAGAACCTATTTTTGTGGGATGGTGGGCGGGATGGTAAAAGGTGTGGCGTGGTTCACAACCGACCAAAGTATCCTTCCGCGCCAACAAGAATGGATGGATCACGAAAAATGTGGCGCTAGCTACCGGACAGGTCTTGCGGAAAAATCATACGTTTGGAAATATCAGTTTTCTCGTGAACGAGTGAAATTTTTATGTTAATATTTTCAACACCCCTTCTAAGATAATGTATCGATGTTTATTAATTGTTACATTTTCTTATTATATTTTATGAAGCCGATAGTTTTCTATTTAAAAATGTCAATTTTATCGATATTTGATCCCAGTTAGATTTAAAAAGGAGGTGTATATATAAAAAGCATAAAGTAATCAACAGGCTTCTATTCTTGAACAAACCATTTCCGAAAAGAAAACAGCAATACAATAACAATTCTTGAAGATAACCTTTTGTTCCCGTGGTTCTGCATTTCCACGTCAAATGAAAAGGGCCAATCTCCCTAAGCAAGCTGATTCAAACATGTCCTATTACCCCTTAAATAAGGATTCTGACGTGACGGAAGATGTATTTCTCCACCAATCTTAAATTACCCTATTTTAAACTTAAGTTACATGACTACATACATTTAGCTAGTTTTATGGAAAAAATAAATATTATTACTCTTTTCTTCAATCTAAGCTGTCTGGTAAAATGGGAATTTCTTATGGAAAACCAGGAAAACACACAGAATGTTAGTAGTCTAGTAAGAAAATGGTGGGGGACCCTGATTAAATATATTTTTATTGATATCTGTTGGGGGACTTATCCACCAGCCACTGAGGGTAGGATATCTCTTAAAATATATCTCTAGGCACGGAACTGATAATAAATAATAGTTATTTGGTTTCAGTCGGGGTTATTTTGTCAACTTGCGTTATTGAAGAGTGTTCTTTAGACATTGTGATTTTATTTCCTCTCTTTCTCGTTAACAAAGGCGTCGCTAGCTCTTAATTATTACTGTAGGAGAGGGGGGGGGGGGGAGAGAGTTAAAAAGAACTCACTTTAAATTAGAAAATAAAAATTATTTCATAACAAATATAATGATAGTAGAGTTCATTATATATGTGAGATATCTCTTAACGTGAGATTTTCAATTTTCCGAATAAAACAATTCACTGATTTTTTTAAAGGGTAATGAGTGTCCCATTTAAGTATATTATTGTGGACATGTCCCCCCTGCCCCATTGCTAGTGACGCCCGTGTTTCCACGGCAAATGATGGTGTAGTTAAAAAAAAATCACTCACCTTATCATGCTCCTTAGATATATTTCAAGTCATTTTTAGCCATCAATGGTACTAGAGCATACGAATATAAATTAAATAATGTTCTTCATGCCATATAACTCAGCTTATTTTTTAACTATCGTTGGTCTACCAAGTCTTATACGGTTCTACATTTTTTTTTTACTAATTTTGGCACTGATGTGTGTATTTTTTGCTCAACTGAAATATGTGTCTTAAGGAATAAAGTCCGATGTACATAAAATCGCGTGCAAAAACTCATTTCAAAACCTGCTTGACAAAAAGATATATATATATATATATATATATATATATANAAAAAGATATATATATATATATATATATATATATATATTTTACGCCCCAACAAAAATCAAACGAACGTGTTCAAAGCAAGCCTTTGTTTCCAGTTTTTATGTGGTCACGGCTTGTTGAGCAGTTTTTGTGCCTGAGGATACACATTTTACTACCTCGGAGGCTGTAACGGATCAGTTTACGATGGTCCAAACTACCAGTACAAACGATTCCTCAACATTGTTTGTCTTCAGAATAAAGATACTAAGCAGGACATAGCTAGTTTTCTTTAAAATAAGTAATAAGAACCTCATGGTCCAATTAATCAAATGAGGGCTACATATTGATATAAAGGTACAGTTTAAAGAAGTTGTACAGTAATTATAAAACTTAAACATCAACAAACTAATCACATATTCAAAGAGATATTATACCAATTTAGAACCTTTTTAAGAATATCAAAAAGGCAAAGCGTGTGAATAGGTATCTATGATTTGCAAACATTCGCACAGTCTAAATTAATCATCAAACTTTCAGTATTTAGCTAAACTGTTATGAAGTTATCATGTTTTATATGCAAACAATGAGTTAATAATGGGAGGGTTTATATAATGACTTTAAAAAAAAAAGGTTATAATCTATTATGATAATTTATTTTCAACTCTTCTTCAAGATAAGTCCGACACCTTAGCTCATTTGGTAGCATGTCTGTGCATTGAGCTAAGAGTCCCGGGTTGGATTCATGACATGGCCGAATTTTTTTTTTATCATCGGTAAAATGAGGATTTCCCCTTTCATAGTGATGAATTATCGACTGGGGGCTTGATGTCGTGTCTGTTATATATTTAAGTTAGGTTATAAGTTGTACGCTGATATAATTAGTTGGTTCAGAAAGTGTGGGTTGAATTCCTCAATTTTATTTTTTAAAGTGCCCTAATGTAATTCTAGAAGATTCTGTCAGGCTTAAGCTAGGCTAAGCTCTTGTTTGCCACCCCCCACCCCTCTTCATATTCACTGTCGCCACCCCCTAATCTCATCGGGGCATAAAAAGGCTCCACGGAAGATATGTACGGTTAGTACAATCGGACATTTCCTGGGAAACGCTACATTAGCACTGACTAATGTTTCCACAAACTGAGCTAGCAAATTGATGTGGTCCATCCTGGCGGTCTAGGGGTAAGGTGTCAGACTTCCGTGCTAAGGGTCCGGGGTTCAATCCTCGGTCCCTGCGCAGATTTATCTGACTGCCAAACCCTTCCTTCACCTCTGACAAGACGTGTATTAATCACAACTTGTGAATGTGGGGAATGTCAGGCCTCCACCGTGGTTCGATAAACTGTAGGTCCTCCATTTCATCTCACAATCACCCTAACATTACACATTAGCGTAAGTGCGTATAAACCGAACGGGTAGTAAGATGCGGTGCTAACAACAACAACAATAATAATAATTAATAATAATAATAAGTTGTCCATACCCGTCATTATTATTATTATTTATTATTACTCAGTTAGGCACCCATTGGTTAGGTATCAACGGACATAAATTCCCATTAGAGGTATGTAGAGCAGAGTCTCTGCATGATTGATCAGATGGGGACCGAGCTGGATAAGAAATATCACTGGTACATTTTTCCCCAGCTCTTTAAACCCTTCACAAAATGCCATTAACCATAATCATGAATTAATTTGTAAGTTCTAAATGTAGGGTGAGCAAATTCAATGTCCTGCATGATACGCAAATGTAAATGGTCCAAATTATCAACGAGGCCAAATAGGCCGAGATTCCAACCTCCACCTCTCCTTCACAGGGAATCCAGTATGTTGTGAGCCGGACACTTTAGACCATGTGACCACTTCATTCACAAAAATAAGAAAACATAATGTTTGCTATATACCCAAGTTAAGTCGTCTTGATGAACCAGCTCTTTCCTATTATATCAGTTACTACGCTAAGGATAGACCGACTTACTGACGACTCTACAAAAAAAAAACTTGGCGAAAATAACAACCGTGACACAGATTAGAATCGTATTATCAGTTGACCTCAACAGTCGTGGACTCATTGGAAGCGGACTGTATTTGGCCGCGTTAAGACTGCTCTTTACACCCCACGCAGATTTTTTTTAATATACCTCCTCGGTCAGCTAAAAAAAAGTATTAATCATTGTCAGGACACACGGCTTAAAATACGATGGCCTGTGTCGTTTTCTGCAACTACTTTATTCTGTATAAGCTTATACGCCCTTTCGCCCTTCACTTACAACATCTCTTCGTCATGTCAATAAGAAAGAGTGGAAAGAAAACTACGAAACTATTTATCTCAAGGTGAAGTGGAAAGCTCGCTGCTAGTTCTCAAATGTCTTAACATTTTATGTTGTAAACCTATAAAAAAATACCTACTGTATTTTTTAGAGGAAGGCTAAATTTAGAACCCTTTTTCATATAGCTTAGGTTCATATCTCCGTAAATATGCCTAAAAGTTATTATTATTATTATTGTTATTATTATTAGCACCGCGTCTTACTACCCATTCGGGTTATACTAAAAGTTAGTTGAAAAACAGTTAATGTTACATTTTTACACATTTCTTAATATCAAGAAAAATCGAAATAATTATATATGTTAAATCCTCTATTGAAAAAACTCAAAATTTAAGGTAGGTGAAGAAAGAGAACCCTGTTGAAATCTTCCAATTGTATTTTGGCGTGAACCATGTTTTTAATTAACCCATCCAATATACTTTAGATTTAGGTTAGAAGAAATATCTCTCCTATTTAAACATTAAAAAAACTCGGGCCTTTATGGGGTTTGAAATATAAAATTTGGTGCTCTGGGTAACGGTACATTAGTTCTGGCTAATCTTTGCACAGACTAAGCTGCATATAGATGGACTCCAGACACGCCATTATTATTATTATCATTATTATTCAGTTGGCGCTTGCCGTGAGTGGACGTGTTTTTACGGAGCTCCGCAAGTGACCTCATTCCGTGTGCTGAGTGTTGTG
>CABEEJ010008507.1:0-23493 GCA_901482245.1 Timema douglasi
CCATGGTTGTGTTATGTCCCCATGGTTGTGTTATGTCCCCATGGATGTGTTATGTCCCCATGGTTGTGTCATGTCGCCATGGTTGTTTAATGTTTTCATGGATGAGGCATGCTTGTGAAGACGTGGTTGGTGTACATTGGGACGATATGAGTGTGAGAGTTCTGCTATATTCAGATGATGCCGTATTAATGGCTGAGAAGGAAAGTGTCTTTGAATGTGGCGACAGACAGAATGGATGGATCTTCGTATAAATGTCTCCAAAACTAAGGTATAGATTTTTAATAAGGGCGGATCAGGAAATGATTGTCAACGTAGTATAAATGTAAAATTGTTAGAGCAATTAAATGGTTTTGTGTATTTGGGCAGAGTGATATGTAAAAATAGAAGGATGGCTGGTGAAATCGACAGACGGTTTAATTCATCTTAGAGAATATCTTTGCGTATATGTTGGCCTCTTTGTCACCCGATAATGCAAGTGTTCTATCTCCATAAGTGTTCAGTTTGTTATATTTGGTGTTTAAAATGAACATGGCTCACCTGCGGTGAAATTGAGACTACTATGTCATTACCTAAGAAGATACAAACTCGAGTTGTTATATAGTAGCGTTGGTTTTATACACAAGTTCAAACTTCAATGTTCTTTATCACAAAAGTGAAAAATTGGACATAGAACACTTGCCCAACATATGAAACTGATCACTGATGCATATTTAATTAAATATTGCATGCTCGAGGCACTAGACGCTTTATTTGATAATAAAAAGTATATTATTAATATGTATTCCGCTATCTACGGTTTCCCTAACAAGAAATACACTAGTTTTGACAGAGGAAGATCATACTAATTTAAAAGACGTTTTAGCAGACACGGATTGTTATCAATCTTAGATTTGAGAAGGTTACTAATCACCGGGAATTTTTCACCAAATGGTTTCTGTTTTAACCGGCACTTCCACTCTCCACTATCCTAAATATGAGTGTATTGAGAAGTTTGAGGACACACATGCACCACATGGATTCTATATGTTGTGTAGATAGATGAGACATTCTAAAAGGTATCACCCTAACACATGAGGCAACCTGGATATTATATTACATGGGGTACCTCAAACAATACTACCTGGAGCATTACGAATTGTAAAATATCACATGCAAGATCCTAATTGATGTCATATTTGACATTTTTATCTAAATTACTTGGAACTATCTATATTTGTTGGAACTATCTATATTACTTGGAACTATCTATATTACTTGGAACTATCTATATTACTTGGAACTGTCTATATTACTTGGAACTATCTATATTTCTTGGAACTGTCTATATTACTTGGAACTATCAATATTTCTTGGAACTGTCTATATTTGTTGGAACTATCTATATTACTTGGTACTATCAATATTACTTGGTACTGTCTATATTTCTTGGAACTGTCTATATTACTTGGAACTATCTATATTTCTTGGAACTATCTGTATTACTTGGAACTATCAATATTTTTTGGAACTATCTATATTTGTTGGAACTATCTGTATTACTTGGAACTATCAATATTTTTGGAACTATCTATATTTGTTGGAACTATCTATATTTCTTGGAACCATCTATATTTTTTGGAAATATCTATATTTGTTGGAACTATCTATATTTAATTGCCGTTGCGTGACCGTCACACAACAACGTTACAAAAGTTTAACATTAGCTGTATCTTCTACTAATATAAAAACTATAACTTACTTTATTTTAATAATATACTTGTATGCTGCTAGCCTTGGTCTAAGTTATTTCATTATAAACCCTTACTAATTATTCATTATATTTTCTATATATTCTGCTGGCGAGCGTTTTGGAAAGTTAGTTTTAAGAAGACTATTCATAAAGTCTTTCAGTATTATACTATGTTGTTTTAACTATTTTTAAAACGTTAAGCTGTGGAGGTAAAAGCCGATTAAAAAGTTTTCTTTCCTTGCGTGCGTTCACAAAGACCATAGAAAAAGTTTTTTTTATTTCTCTCAGCTGGTTTGGATGTCTTTTTCTACCAAAAAAAGCATAACTCAAAATAATATCCTTTGATATAAGAAAAAGTAACTCAACACACAAATTATAACTACCTTTCTTATAAAACTATGAACTTTATTTTCTTTGGAAATATTTCAATTCTATAATACGTTATTGAAATATTCTTGACAATTATTATCTCACTATATTAACAGTGAATATGCTCACACTCCGGAAAGTTATTAAAATATGTTCCATTCGTATATTGTTGACACATGTGTTGTGCCTATTTGATAGCTGCTATAAAGGGACTTAACTCTCAAACGTGACGTCACAAATGTGTGAGACACTGTGGTTTAGAAATTTTTCAACTGTCAGAAAGGCCAAAGATAAACATCAGAGGAGAGTTGAATTGAGATTAAGTGTAACCGTATTTGCGTGGAAAACTATGTAGAAAAAATAAAACTTCAGTAAATTTGCTCGGTATTCTAACCCCGATCTGCCCACCATAAGTGGTTTAGTATAGTGTGAGAAGGACACCTTAAACCATGTGGCCACCGAAGAAGGTAATAAATATTTGATACATCTAAATTTTTTTAAATAACGTTTCTAGATGTTTTAAACACTTTTATGGTAAACATACATTTGCTAATTGGAAATAGCGACATCTCTTCCGACGGAGAGTTCGCTGATGTGATTACCTAAGTTGGGGAACGTAAGCTAAGGTCCTGAATTCAACTCTTTGCATAGTAACAAATACTTTCTCGCTGAAATCAGTGTAACATATCTTTAGCGGACACTTTGTTTTACTTTTATAAAGATAGTGATATTATCAATTCTTCAATATGTTATAAGCATTTTAATAAACATTACTTTTCTCTAAGTTTGGACATAAATATTTATCTTTGATTCCACAATAATTTTGTCAGATATTTAAAACAGTTTGTTATAATCAAACTAATTGCCTGTATTGTATAAATATTTAATTTATCTGGTCAAACATAAATTTAGTGTTAAAAATTGAAAGGTGACCTGGCGGTCTAGGGGTAGGGTGTCAAGACTTCTGTGCTGGCGGCCGGGGTTCAATCCTCGCTCCCGGCACAGATTTATCTGATTACCAAACCCTTCCTTCACCTCTGACAAGACAACTTGTGAATGTGGGGAATGCCAGGGCTCCACCGTGGTTCGGATTCCACGTTAAACTGTAGGTCCTACATTTCACCCTACCATTACACATTAGCGTAAGTGCGTATAACCCGAACGGGTAGTAAGACGCGCTGATAATATTAATAATAAAAATTGAAAAAAATACAGACCTCAACTGTTGTTATGTTTTTGAGCTCCATTTGACAGATGTGAGACCTGATAGCGGTCACTTTCCAGACGACTCAGGGTAGCGAAGCTCTGTGTGAGGTATTCAATGGTGGTCTTCTTCTGCCTCAAGGTTATACCGGTAATGTTCATTCAGTCCACAGCGCTATGTAAAAGGAATGATGGTTGTACTTACAAAGTTATTTTCTTTTATTGAAAAACAAATATAGATTGGTTTTATTTTAGGTTTCAAAATAAAGGGTAAAAGTATTGAATTTAATTTTTCCTTGTTATTTTTGGTAGCACTTTCCGCCAATAGTTAGTCAACGTGCTTTACATCGTCTCATCTCACATTGCACACTGTACACTGACTTTGATACCATATTCAAGTTACCCACAGTCAACTTATTGGGTAACAATGTTTCTCATGTTCACTTTTCAGCATATTTTAGTGCATTTTATAAACAAGCAAACGCCATATTTAACATTTCACTGCTATGGGTGAATGGGTTGAAATACAAGGTAGCTATAGCCCTAAAAATATTTTTGGGAATTTAGTATTATGCAAAAAAAAAAAGTCTCTCATAGACTTTGAATCATTATATGTCTCCTTTAAACCTATCAGTCAAGCTATAAAATAAATATTATTAACAGAAGGCACAACTTGCTTATTGTCTACTCGGGACTGAGCACATATCATTGGCTTGCCGAGGGTCCTCTTTGTGGCTGCTAGTAGAGGAACTCCCCACCACAGATCGTTTGGAATTGATCTGGACAAAGTAAACATCTTGAAGTAATGGAGTATGTTTAAAACACATTTGAGACTTTAGTGTAAATAATTGTTCAAGACTACAATAACTTACTAAACTAAGCGTTGGATAGAAATACAGCCATAAAAAAAAATTCCAATATTTTTTTCCAGGGAAACCAGGAGTTATGGTGGAATGTTATTCTAACGCTTGAATGGTATGTGGAAGGGTCTGGCTCCGTTTAAAACGAGGGAATTTGAATTACATTTTGATTGGAACTATTATTTTCCGAACTTTGTATCTATTGAGTAATATATTTGAAACTTAATAGTTTGTTGTATACTGATATTCTCCCAAGTCTGGCCTACATATGCCGGACACGTCTCAAAGTACATATAACTGTTTTACGCATATCACACCATTTCACAGTAGTCATTTTTATGAAAAATTGGATTTCATTTCTCTATACTTATCTCCACAGTATCTGAAAAATCTGAATTCCTTCTGGAAAAAATGGCATTCATAGATAGTTTTGTATTAAAAAATTGTTAGAGACATGTATTATTACTTGTTCCGGTTTTCATAGAGTTTTAGGTGGAGCTATACAAGTTATTAGATTGACCTTCACGGATTGTATGTCTTGTGCTGCGATCTATTTGTCACTTTTGATAGCTGTTATCAATAATAATATTGTAAAATGTTATCACTGTTGCTCACAATAAAAGTTTGTATTTTATAAGATGTCCTTCCTACTAGATTCTCATTATCCCCATCACAAGTACTCAAAGGTTTAAAACATTATTTATAAAATGTGTAGTTATAAAACCTATAATTTACCATTGATCTACACTAACAAAAATTGTTATACATACTACCCGTAGAGGAGGGAAGGTCTTAAATTAAACTATCTCTTTAGGAACGGTTGTAGGCCTATATTATATTCTAAAATAATTAAATAATTATCAACATTGTAAAAGTATTTTAAAACAAATATACATTTAGCAAATTACTAAATTTGATCTAAAGTCTAACGTTCACAAAGCTTTTTGTTAGGGACATTTAACATGAGTTTACGGACCTAACTAATTATATCAACACACCACTTATAAATTAAATTAACAGTGTCACTAACCCAATAATACTTTCGTCATTTCACAAATTATACATCGAACCCAGAATCCTGATGGTTTTAGAAGCTCCATATTTCGTTCGTAGTCTTCGTGCTATTAAATTTGGTTGCGAGTTGAGTCGCCTTTATTTTTTGATACTACACGCTAGACGGATATGCCTAGCAAGTAGCACAGTCGTTCGTTTAACAGGCGTTTCTCTGTTTCGGATGTGTCTTATGTATACTCAGTTACACTGAAAGGCAGAATTACACTGTGGGTGTGATCTTAACATCTCCGCCATGGTGTAAACGTACGCGGTAAGCTTTCTACTCGTGCAAATAAAACTTTAATTTTCTAAGACCTACACCGATTTAACAATATTGTTGTATTCCTTTTGTACTTTCATTTGAGGAAAGCTTTTAATGTTAAAAATAATATTACATTCCGACAAAAATTATTATAAACCTTTTAGGATTATTCGTGGCAGTAATAGTACAAAGCTTACATACGCACCAAGTAGATCCTTCGTGTGTTCATCCAACGTAGTAGCCTCTACCAGGAAGGTTTAATAACTTTTATGCTTCTTTATCATTAGCTTAGCTTAATGAGATACATAGCCTAGTCTAGTCCGAAATGTTATAACGGTATTAATGTATAACACATACACATGTGAGCAAGCTTTTCACATATGACATTCAAACAAAACAAATATTAATTTGGCTCAAAAATGTCATTTATTGAAGAGTTTAACTATTTGTATAAGATCAGTAAAATTAAGCAATAAAATATTATAACTGATTAAATGTATAATCTAATTAAGTGGACAATATGAATAATATAATGAGAACGCAAGCTTGTATTGACTTAACACCCCACCAGCTAAACTAGCAATACAACCGCAATAATTAATGTTTTAATTGTTAAAATGTTTCTATGCAAACTATAATGTACACTTAACCGCAATTGTTTTATAATGTAACAGTTGAACGCTTCGGTGGTTGCGTGGGCTAAGGCGCTACTTTAGCAATAGACTAGACTGCTGATGACTGGGAGATCGTATTTTGATCCCGGTCATTTGTACTAAGTGTGGTTTTCCTAAATGTTTTACAACTTTATCTAAGAAAATGCGGGTACATTTTCACTTAATTCAACCTTTCTCGTTCCTAGCCCATTATCGTAATTAGTACATAAGCGTATAATCCGAACCGGTAGTAAGATATTGCTATAAAGTTCAACATTTAAATATATTTCTGTGATAATATGTAACGAATACCGACGAGATGAGGATAAGGAGTGATTTAGAGAAAGTTGCATTACATTTGCATGATGAGAGAGTGTTAAGCCTGTTATATCCCATCTCGACTTTTTCCCAAACCACCACGTTACTGCAAACCAGACAAGAAGAAACACAAGCACAGGTATACCTGACTGGCACACCTCACAGGTATACCGGACTGGCACATCTCGCAGGTATACCGGACTGGCACACCTCACAGCTATACCGGACTGGCACACCTCACAGGTATACCGGACTGGCACATCTCGCAGGTATACTGGACTGGCACACCTCGCAGGTATACCGGACTGGCACATCTCGCAGATATACCGGACTGGCACATCTCGCAGGTATACCGGACTGGCACACCTCGCAGGTATACCGGACTGGCACATCTCGCAGGTATACCGGACTGGCACACCTCGCAGGTATACCGGACTGTCACACCTCGCAGGTATACCGGACTGGCACATCTCGCAGGTATACCGGACTGGCACATCTCGCAGGTATACCGGACTGGCACACCTCGCAGGTATACCGGACTGNTATCCCATCTCGACTTTTTCCCAAACCACCACGTTACTGCAAACCAGACAAGAAGAAACACAAGCACAGGTATACCTGACTGGCACACCTCACAGGTATACCGGACTGGCACATCTCGCAGGTATACCGGACTGGCACACCTCACAGGTATACCGGACTGGCACACCTCGCAGGTATACCTGTACGTTTGTAGCGACTTTTAGTCCACAAGCTCACTTTTGTGGATACTTCAATATTGTAGTAGTTTTGATTTAATTAACATAAACTGTTTGTACTGACAGTATTTTAAAAATATTTAGTTTTAATAGTTTTTTCAACTAAATTCTGATAAGGTGATAAACGTATAACATTATTTCCGGAAATACAAAGAAGCGGTAATTTTAACGGAATTGCAGATTACTTAAACTTTATATATATATATACACACAAGCAAGCTTTGGCTTGCATTTGAAATAATACATTACTTGTAATCTCCTATTTTAAACAGCTTTAATTATGTTTATATAATAGTTACATTTAAGCACTTTAAATGGCCTTTATAACTTAAATGCTATATTATCTGTTAGCGAACTTATATCGATGTATCTATGTAAGACAGACACTACCTTATTTTCCTCATTTTCCTCATTATGTCTTAGCAGTAAACCAAACAATCTGTCCACGGCATTGTTAACCTTATACTTGCGCAAAGGTCGCTCGTGTCTTGTTTTTTACCGGTTAATGTCATGACCTTTAGAATAGCTAATAGAAGCAGGCCAATATACAGCCTAATTACTTAATTGCTTAGTTTGCATCATTAAAATGCCTAAATCATCGATACAATTATTAATAAGAGATCCTAGATAATAATTTAAATTGCCGCCGAAAGTTAATTTTGACAATTTAATTGACTTGCTTGTGCAGTTTGTTGTGTAGTTAAATGTTGCATTGGGCAGCTGATCAGTCTACCCTGTTGTTGAGCAACATGTTGCCTATGACAATAATATACTAATTATCATAATGTTGCAGTGACTAACATGTATCAATCAATGTGTGGTTGTATATCTCAGCGAAACACCGCTACATGCTGTTAATCTGCCCCTACTGGGATGTGACGTGTTTGACTGAAGCACGATACAGACCCGTGAATTCTCCGATTAGTCGAACCAGTATTACTTCATGTAACAGGAGTACCGTATTAAACTATTTGGCTCGTAAGATGTGCGAAAAGAACAGTTTTAACTATTGGAGTTGCCTCACGAGCCCACCTCGCCCCAATGATAGCAGCTGATCAAGGTAACACATCTTGAAATATACGTTTCATGAGGGTGCGATTCTCTCTCTTCTACTTTGGTAGTCTAAACAATGCAAATGGCACCAGGGAAAAAAGTTTTACCTTATTTTAAAAGATACAACAAAATTAAACAATATTTTAAAGGAAAAGATTTGTCAAACTGATGCCATTATCAATTCAAGAAACGGCACTTAATGCTATTTCTGGTTAGAGCCTAGTCTTGTACCTAATATATTCTACCGAGCTATTGTTTAGCCATTCTCCAAGGATGGGGTATCAGGGTTCTCTATGGGACAAAAGGCCGGTTCACACAACATGTTATCTATACTAGGCTGTGCTAAGGTGTTATAAGTTTGGTTTCACACTCCTTGCTAAGCTGAGCTATGGTCCTGCCTTTCCTCCTGACTTCACTGTGGTTACTTTCTGGTCTGCTCCAGTCAAGTTAAGTTACGACATTCTCCTAAATGTCTTGTTTTAGCTCAGAAGATAGTACCGAGGAATAGGAGCTGCTGCTATTAGCAGCTGTTTAGGAAGAGAAAGAAAATGTAGGCGGTGGAGAAAGAATCTGGAACCACGAAATAAACTCGCCACGGGAAGCGTCCGCTGATTTTAAGCTCCATAAACATGGATATTGTTTGGCTTATTCAATTAATGGTTCCATTGTAATATAAAAAACTGATTACATATAAAACCTAAAAAAATATTACTTAAATACACGCGAAAGAAAGTGAAAACCAAATCTTAAACACATCTTTGATTATTTTCAACAATACAATAATGCTCCTGTTAAAATTGTATCCCAAGCTGTGTTATGCGCAACGTAAGATGGCTCAAGAAGGAAGACGGAAATATTTCCTGGCCAGCAATCGGAAAAACATAGAATGGCATTGTAAGGCATAGCTTTGCTTATCTTATCTTATCTTTTGGTGTGAGCCGGCCTTTAGTCTTTACAAACCTTCTTCTGGAAGAATACAACAGCCAAAGCTATTATTTATGCATTTCAGTGAGGATTACTCCATCTAGATATCATATTCTGAAAATTGAAAAATGAAACCTGGACACGGGAATCGAACCCGGGACCTTTGGCTTAGTACGCCAATGCTCTTACCGCTGAGTTATTCAAGAATCGTTCCATGCCAAGGGTCATTCTTGACTCTTCACTCATATTTCAAGGCAGAGTCTATGATGGACGTGCGGAAATAGTTGGGTACAATGACCCTGGGCACGGGACGAATCATGGATAGCTCAGTGGTTAGATCATTGGCGTACTAAACCAAAGGTCCCGGGTTCGATTCCCGTGTTCCTTGTCATTTTTCAATTTTCAGAATATGATATCTTCTTCTGGAAGATTCACAGAAATAAATAGCAAATTTGTTATGTGTTACTTAAGACTAAAAATAGCTCCCAAAGTGACATAACTGACACAAGCACTTCTTTGAAGAAGAAGATGTTATTTCCTCTTTGACTTCTCCTGTTGAGACCAACCAAACTTTGTATCAAACTAATTACTAAAGTTGTCATCAGTAGTTTTACATTGATGCTCCAGGGGTTCCCCTATAATCCTCGAGAAAAAGCTGGTCTCAACTGATTGTGACGTGTGAGGAGGATTGGGGAGTTGTAGAGGAACAAAGGCTGGATTGAACTTTTATACATATTATTGAGATTATTATGATAAAACTTGTCATGCCATGTGCACAGAATTGGTGGAAAATGTTTCTGCTAAATCGTCAGCTAGAGATAATATATAACATTTAAGACGGCGGTATCTATAATTTCACTTTCTTGTTATTCATAATGCTGATGCCTTATTATAATAATTTCTCTTGCGTGGTGTGAAGGCAGTCTAAGATGCTCACGCTTCCATTAGTTGAC
The DNA here is from genome assembly GCA_901482245.1 of Timema douglasi. Lineage (NCBI taxonomy): Eukaryota > Metazoa > Arthropoda > Insecta > Phasmatodea > Timematidae > Timema > Timema douglasi. The sequence continues at coordinate 10,136 of CABEEJ010008507.1, forward strand.
AGCCAGAGGTTATGTAAGAGCTATTTATAGACAGGATCAAAAACACTAGTATCGAAACAAATTGGAATGTTTTAAAGGTATTTTCCGGAACCTTATATTGGTTCATGAAGCCATTTGTCAAGAAAGCACACTATTACGTATTAAATCACAACTTGTGAATGTGAGGAATGCCAGGCCTCCACCGTGGTTCGGATCCCACGTTAAACTGTAGGTCCTCCATTTCATCTCACAATCACCCTACCATTACACATTAGCGTAAGTGCGTATAACCCGAACGGGTAGTAAGACGCAGTGCTAATAATAATAATAATAATAATAATAATAATAATAATAATAATAATAAAATAGTATTAAAACTGTACTTACGAGTCCATTACTTTGCAGGCGCTTTGCACGGGACATTAAGATTATACCGACAAATAAAGGAAATGTATACCTCATTTAAAAACTATTGTCGTTTAAGCAATAACCAATTTACTTTAAGTAGCGCCATGTCTTCTTTGGTGCTGAGTGACAGCTCACAGCTGACTTCTGATGGCCTTGAAAAGTTACCAGACCAAATTATGTATACCTACGCCAAACCATATGATCTGAAAAAACATGTGTTTAGCAGCTGTCCCTTCTGACAGTCAAAATTTAGGTACAAACCTCTATGTTTACTGTCAAAAGTCCGCTGTAAGCTGTCGGTAAGCACCAAAGAAGCCATGGGACTACTGTGCCTTTACTTAAATAATCAGTTAACACAGAATTAAGCTTTCTTTCCCAATTTTCCGACAAATGATCAATTTTTATTCAGCTCGTTGGACTCTGGCTTGCCATTGACCCAGAATAAAAATCGCTTGTGATAAAAGAGCAATGCAAGCCTTCATATGCAATAACATCATTTCCGATTTAGTTGATCTTTTAATGCATACACATACTAGCCACTGCCATGATTGCAAGCATACCGATTTATTAAAATATATGTATAAAGATAGTATTCCCTAAAGTAATAACATTATCTCTATTTACGTATCAAACAGCCAAATCTATTATTTATTATTTTTAGTGAGGATTACTTCATCTAGATATCATATTCTGAAGATTGGAAAATGACACCTTAACACGGGAATCTAACCCGGGACCTTTGGCTTAGTACGCCAATTCTATGAGTATTCTATGAACATGGGTGAAGAATGACCCTAGGCACAAGACGATTCCTGAATAGCTCGGTGATTAGAGCATTGGTGGACTAAATCAAAGGTCCCCAGTTCGATTCCCGTGTCCAGGTGTCATTTTTCAATTTTCAGAATATTATCTCTATTTGTTTATTTAGCTAGGTTCTATTTTACAGTTCAATGAAAAGTATTAATCACAACTGTGTAAAATAAATTATCCAAGCAACATACAGTTTGTTAAATAACTAAGCTAAACTTGCACAAATAGCTGCAATGCTGTAAATAGATTTTGAGAACTTGTATACCGTTAACAAATTATGTTTCTGGTTATTGGCTAATGATTTACAGGGCATTGTTTTAGATGTTATTTATATATGTGTGTTTAGTTTGCTTGAAATCAACCGAGCTTGACTATCTCTAGAATACACACTGGGAGTTTATTCAAGTTGGTTAAACTTTTGAAATACTTATTAACGCTGTGTATTTTATAATTAATAATAACTTAATACTTAGTTTCACAACATGAGCGCTTATTTTACCCTTAGAGGGAAAATGTAAGAGGGGTGAGGTGTTATGAAACCTGTAAAAATGCACAGGTACCTCAGAGGTATAAAAAGGGATCTCTTAAAGTACTAAAGCAATGGATAGTTTTTTAAAACGACCCACTCAATAATTGATGTGTTATTCAACTCATCCAAGCGACTTGCCTTGCTACTGTCTTAATTGCTGAGTTATTCGAGTGCTTGCCAAGAGTCGTCAAGTGTCTGTTCTTCTAACGCCTCTCTATGAAGAAAACACTCCTCTGGAACAACGTGTGCCCGTGCATAGCCTTGTTACTCGTGCTGTTTCCTCGCTGTTTATTGTTACCTGTTTTACTTTGTTAACCTGAGGCTGGAGTTTTCAGTGTTACATTTTAAAACACGGACGTTGTCTTACTATCCTTACAAACTGTTGCATTTTAATTACTACAATTAAGTACGGCTTTGAAATTATACCTGCATTTTCATGGCGGAGAAGTGGGTAAACTTTTAAAGAAGATAAAAAATGAATACACCCCGCCATTAGTCGAAACCCAACCTTCTCGTCTCGGGCAAACCAGTCTAAACTAGCTTTATGTTCTTAGTTGGCGTTTAGACTGATGTGTTAAGTTAATGGCTCATTTTAAATATAATTTGATAATTAAGGACATTGGAAGAGCTCGTATCACCCTACAAATCCAAAGTACCGCCCGGATTGACCTCCCATCGTGGCGCGGTGACCTGTATTCTTCTTTAGAAAACAGTGGAAACTTTTTTTTTCATATTCAAATGATTACAACCAAATTGAGAAAATAATTATTTTAAAATAATAAAAGGTGACCTGGCGGTGTAGGGGTAAGGTGTCAGACTTCTATGCTGGCGGCCGGGGTTCAATCCTCGGTCCCGGCACAGATTTATCTGATTACCAAACCCTTCCTTCACCTCTGACAAGACATCTTGTGAATGTGGGGAATGCCAGGCCTCCACCGTGGTTCGGATTCCACGTTAAACTGTAGGTCCTCCATTTCATCTCACAATCACCCTACCATTACACATTAGCGTAAGTGCGTATAACCCGAGCGGGTAGTAAGACGCGGTGCTAATAATAATAATAATACTGTAGATACAACTCTACTAAAACACGTGCTTGCTCAGGAGTTGGTCTGCGTCCACGCTGATCTACAAGCAGGGTGGAAATAGGATGTTATTATTACTCATGTATTACTCTAATTAGATTATTTTCCTAGGCAAGTAAATCTTTATAAATCCAATTAATAGATAATGTAATATATTTATATATATAAATAACTATTGAGTGGTCACATGGTCTAAGGCATCACTCTCTGAATAAACTGTACTGCCGATGACGAGTACAGGGTTGTAATCCCAGCCGGCTGTACTGAGGGTAGTTTACCCCCTCCACGAATGTAATTGTAATTGTAAACACGTTTAGTAAGTTTATCCCTGAAGCTGTTTAAAAGATTCAATAAAATACATTGTTTTAATTTGCTAGAAAACCTATAGAGTTTTATTTTATTTTTCAAATCATGTAACTATGTATAGTGAGTGTGTGCGTTTAGACTCATTCTTTTATTTGTTTATTTATATATGTTTTATTACTACAATAATCAAAACGGGGCCGAATGGACTTACAAATCATCTCCTCTTTGCTTACATTGTTATGTTTTCCCCTTTATCCCCCCATCCATTTCCTCTTTATCATTCCCTTTCATTTCTCACTTAGGTTCCTTCTTCTTCCACCTCCCAATACTATACACACCGTAATTTTTATTGTTTATGTTCTCATTTCAATTTAAAAACCACACAACTCCTCCAAAGATTTCAATTTATTTTGCAGAAATAATCTAAAAGGTTTTAGTGAGCATTACCGTGAGTGTGAGCAACCATATTCAGTTATTTTATATTACAATTAAAATAAATGTAACTCATTACTTCATATTACAATTTTTGTTGCGAGATAATAATAAGATAATAATTTTAATTTAATGCTAGTTTTATGAGCCACTAAGGGAAAATACACGACCAATTTATGATTTCCTAAAGTACTAACCATTTCCATAGATTTAATAAACATCTATGTAATTTCTAAAATATCTTTGAGGAAGCTTTAAATTAATGTATCCTTACACATAGTAATTTATTTTATTTTTATTGTTTTGTATCTGCAGAGTGTAGTATCTATAGTGGAGATACTCCATTCGTCGTAAATGGGTGATGTACCTGCTTTTTTGTCGTCAAACGCAAGGAAATTACTCATTTAAAAACGATTGATTGCCTTTTTAGCTCCAGAATTATCAGCCACAGGAAGGAAACAAGTGAATAGCAATAATGTCCCAAGTATGATCCGATTGGGTAGCACGTTTAGTTGATAATAAATACTCAACTACGACAGGCGATTAGTACCTTTACTTCCCACCAGGGGTATGCCAAACTCTTTTTTTTCAATTCCAACTGAACTATATTCAAATACATAATATTCTATAAGTGCTTGTTAATATAATTTTAATCACAACACTTACTTAGGTTGTGTTTTATTTGACAATTAATTGTAATATTTCATTATAATCTGATAAGTTAAGCTATCATCACAACTTACAATTTCGTTATTTCAGATATTTTCATGTGAGAATTGTATAACAGCTCAGAATTGAACAATTGAACATAAATCAAGGGTCTAGCGAAGCCTGTTAGTACTTTAGAACTGAAGTCGAAGCTGTTATTTTCTAAACCAAGTCGAAGTTTCACTCTTGGTTCACGATATATATGTTGATAAGTCGATTTTACTATTAAAATAATATTTATTTGTAAACATAGCTGTGTACCACCCCGGGAGATGGGACAAGTGTGTTTGTTGTGGACACGTACCAAGGCTGGGGATGTAAACTACAGGGCCAGGGGGGGGTGTGTGGAGGGGTGAATACCCTCCCCCTCCCCTCTCCATCACAACGCAAGGACCGGCCGGGGATTGTTGTTCCCACCCCTTTATACAGTCACCAGCGAGACATTCAGAAAATAGGAAGTGTTTGCCCGGAAACTATTTACAAGGCTAGTGTTCGTGTGCCTCCCCCCCCTTCTCTCGTGACCAGCCAACCCTTTGTCTCTCCCTTCACCCCTTTCAACCCCCTTCCAACCCCCCTCCACCGAATGGACAATAGATTGCTTGAAATATCGCATTCGCTTTTATAGCAGGGATGGAATTCTAACTGTGTCTCATACGAGGGGACACCGCTGTAATAAGTTTTGATCACTGCGGGTTTTTTTCCTATCGAGGGAAACAATTCCTTGGTAGCGATAAATAACTAAACAATAGCATTTTTTAAAAAGATTAATTCAGGTGTATCTCTAGATTTTGAATTGTACTGCTATTTCCAAAATATTCTCAAACATGAGATCAGCCCGGGTTGTATGCGGAACAAGCTTTCTGAGTAAAATGGGCCATTTTTATCTGATTTCTCACAATTAAGAAACAAGTACAATTAAAGAATGCAGATATTTAGCCGAATTAACGATAAAGGAATTGGGAAACTGTTTAGTAAAAAAAAACCTCTGCACACCTTTGGTAGGAAGATCAGTTGAAGCTAGTTACTAAAGTTACTAAAACAATTTTAATATATTCATACATCAAGTCATGTTATCTGCAGTTGTCACTTTTGATAGATATTATCAATACCTGTAGAAAAACACAAATATAATAGTAAAATGTTATCAATGTTGGCCGCAAATAAATATGTTTGCATTTTCTCTGCTGTTCTCCCAACCAAAATCAGGGTATAGCATTTGAACCCTGACCTTCTGTTGGTGGACAAACCAAACCAGATGAGGGAGACGCTTTAACCCGGGTATCTACCGCTGCTGGGAACACATTCTCGACTACGGCAGGGCGAACTCCCTTCAACCTAATCACTTATGTTTGCCTAATATCTCATGTGGTTTGGTTGTACAGTAACGGGGAGGTTGTTGTTCAAATTATGGCCAGTTCTTCTGAAAGTGTTTTTCCATCTCAACGCAAATTTTAACATATTTCCTTTATAATTACGATTTTTAGCATCCCTCCACTATTATCATGATAGTTAATTTACGTGTAGCCCGGACGGATATTAGGACGCAGTGATAAAGTATATCCTTTGTAATAAGATGTTACATTAGAACAGTATCACAGATTGTAAATATCACGACTCTTGTCTGCCACAGTAATACTTGTCATTAAAGTCATTTTGATTTGGTTGACACTTGAGGCATAAAATGGCGTCGAACCCTTGTCCTATACGAATAACTTAATGTATGTCGTCATTGTGGGTCCGGTATGTCGATAGATAGCGATTTAAACAATAATATGTAAGGCAAATAGTTGAAGAGAAAACATTATTATTTATTAATAACATAAACATAAACTTAAATTCAAATTCACAAAAACAAAATTAAAATCAAGATGAAGCATGTACCCATGCCATTTTATAATCGGTATTTTCTCGCAGGCTAAACGTAAAACAATTACTGGCAAATGATCTTTAGATAGTCTCATCAATGTAATCTTCAATGTCATCATCAACAACGTCTGTATTCTTTTCACCAGACAATCCTTGACACGTGGAATATATTGGAAAATCGTGGTCCTACTTTCTCGCATTCACACTGGTTATTGAAGCACGATCTTTTTTAAGCACATAACACTAGTTTAATTATCCAGGGGGTGCAGGCTGTTTGTAGGAAGTCACGGGAAACAGCAAATCATTTTTGTTAGGCCACTCCCATGTTGTAAGGGTTCTCTCCCCTTCACTGCTCACTCGCCTTCTTATAAGTCCACATCCCTGTTTCCACACACTATTTATTAGCCTGCCCGGCTGGCGCCAGTGCAGAAACAACCCGGACTTAACCTCGGGCCTCTGGGTACCCGAACTCGCCACTAACGGGTATAATGGATAATAAAATATTACAACTCTATGGGTTAACACCACAACAATAATTATAAGTTATTTATTCTCACCATCAATATCTTCCACAGCAGTACACACTCCAATAAAATAGTCCTATTTATGCACAATAGCCAGTTCTTTATAACAACACAAACAATACTTTTCCTATAAAAAAAACACCACAAACAATCATATCGAGAACGTTTCTATAGGTTACAAAAACAAAATAAATTTAATATCCATAGAGGTTTTAGTACTGGCAAGAAATGTACTTCTTCTTTGTTATTGTTAGACCACACCCAAGCACAGGCATCAACTGGTCCTTTCATTGTTTGATCCAGAATATTTTCGTTACAGTGTTGCACTTGCCAGAATACACAGTAAGGGTGTTATTTAGCCGCATCACTGCTTGTAGGAATTGCCTAAAATTTGAGAACCCGATCTAACTACTGTTTGGATACAATATTCTTGTACCGAGGTTAATCGAGGTTTTTACCCTTCTTGTAACCGTACAGGTGGAGTTAAAATGTATATCTCGCGAGGACGGGGTTAAAACTATTGCAGTTAATCTTGGCTCAGGATCTTTCTGAAGTATAACAATATATGTAATCTTGTTTTGATAAAAGGGGCCTGAAGTAGTGTCAGGTCCCGATGCTTCATGCGCGAAAAGAACATCGCAGGTCTCACCCAGAACAAACCTCTGTCGAGGCATGCAAAAATAAATAAAAAAATGTAGCTTCGCTTTAAAGCCGGAGGAAAGATGAAGACCTCGTCAGAATTGGATGCCATTGAAGTAAAAAGAACAAGTTTATCAGTAACCTGGCCGGTTATGATGGCGTTCAATTCAGCTCTTGCTTCATAAATGGATGTTGATGCTATGAGACAGTCTGCACCACATTCAGATTTAGATATTTTTATGTTTTACTATCAGCAGTGACCTGATGAGATGTATGTTAGCTGTCTATTGTTGTTGTTAGCCTGAACAAATTACCTGGCTTGTTGTTGTGGAAGACAACTAATTTATGTTTATGTTACCAGAAGTTCTCTTAGCAGCTCTCCTTGACTGCTCACAATTCTTTATGATGGCCTTGTTCGAATAGCTTTCAAATACGATATTACATTCTTCTCCATAATGTGATTACACATGTGAAATATTGCATTCTGCAGATCCTCACAAGTGACTGGTTGGAACCATATAACACAGTGAGATAAGTGGCCACCTTCAATGACGTAAACACGGCCATTGGAGCAAAAATACGAGTCCTCACACTCAAAATCTTTGACGAACAATCACTTTATTTTGTCTAAGAGACCCACTATCAAAAAAGTGTGCAAGTTCAAATAGGAAGCTCCACTCCAACTTCTGAGGATCATGTGCAACAGCAATTATGTTGAGGAGCTGCTTCACCTTGACAGGTACTGCTTCATTTTTACGAGTATCCAAGATCTATTTACTACCAGGGGCGTTACTTTATCTTTCCTGTGGATTACGACATTGCTGAAATCTTTACCTTTCTTTACTGCTAAGGAATTCATGCCCTTTTCTATGGCTTGATGACAGGTATTTCAAATGTTAAAACAACCACAGACCCTCTTTTCAGACATCTCGGCTCGGTCCGACCAGGCTAGAAACATCCCAGACCCTCAGCTACGACTTGCATCAAGTTATCCGCATGGAACAAATGTTCTGACAGAATTTTGACCGTCATTTTCCAAGATGGTGGCTTAACCAATTTTTAGGGGAGGGGGATTTATATAATTTCAATTATAATGCTAGTAGTCCAAGTGGTAGCTGATATAATACTCCACTTTGTTATGCAAGCAAGCCGCTTTGCATGAATGCATATTATAGCTCAGGGATCACTTTTAGAAGTGGAGCAAAAAAAAATCCCTTAGAGTTCAAAATGGTGGCCATTTAAAAAATATTGTATCTTACTTTTTCAATTTTTTATGTTGGCTAGTGAATTTAAAATCATAAGTCGTGTCTTTGAACTTTAACCGTGCTAAGGGCTTACCAAACCCTTTTATTCCCTCTCTGGGAAAATGATGTGTCGCACCCCAAGAATGTGTTTAGGCCCTATTGAGCACAGAAAGGAAACTCCAAAAGGCATCCACATCTCATGGAGTCCAATACATTTTTAGACTGAAGTAGAAAAAAAATTCTAAAATGAGGACATTTGTATCCACATCAAGGATGACAATGGCTTTCTTACCATGGGACACTGCTTCGTGAACATTTAGAAGGAGACACCAATCAGCTTCTTTAAAATACAACGGAAACGAATCAAGGAGTGACATTGGGTATTTGATGAAGATACCTAGTTCCAGTGTGAGAAACGATGGAGGTAGGACATGTTCGTGCTACAGCATGACATGCTACAGCATTACGTGCTACAGCATTAAGTGCTACAAGCTCAAGGAGATCGCTTTTATTTTGGGAACTCCTCTAAAGATCAGACTAATTCTTAGTGAGATGGTGAGTAGCGATTACTTGCTTCCTAAGGCCGACACCCCTCTTAGCTTGAACTGCTTTGTTCAACCTTTCATCAAAATAAAGGTCAAAGACAACATTCACTCTCGATGCACCAATACTTTCTGAATCACGTCTAACGGGCGTCACAAATTCGTCTACATACTCCTGAAATTGAAACCTCCTTTACCTAACCAATCAAACATAAGGCTCAAATAGTTAAAAAATTATTAACACAATCGGAGTGAGTAGTTTAAGTAATTGTTTCAATTGTGTGAGTACTGACCTCTGGAACTCAGAGTATTCAACTCTTCTGGTTGCGGAAATAGTTGTTAGACGGCCGTCCTCATTTTATAAATATAGAAATTCCCAAAGAGAATAAAGAATAAATCAATAAATAAGTAAATAAACAAATATCCTAAGGGTACACTCAACTTATTGATAACATAAAGAAAAACCCACGAAATCAATTTTATGAATGTTTATTCATAGAAAATATAATTAAATATATATATGTATTTCAAAAGACAAAACCATATATGATGGTATGACGAAAAACAAATACGAGAGGCGTAGAGTGTGTAAATATTTAAGTTTAAACATGTGTATAGAAAGTAAATTTGAGGTTTATATCAAAGTTAAATATATCACAACATTTGTAAATCTGCTAGAGAAAATAAATAAATTTAATTTACTCATCAGTTCTCATGAAGAAATTACTCGTTAAATTACGTTATATAGCCGCTGTAAAAACAACACTCTTTACAAATTTATAAGAGTCTACCTCCACTAGTTGCATGTATATACAAATCAATAATAATTTGAACCAGACAGGATTCGAAAAAGCCATCAAAACTTCTATCATCAGTCATTATTCTACAAAAAGGCTTCAATTCATTTTCCAATTTTACAAGCCAAATCCACAATGAATACACATAATACAAATGTAATGTAATTTCAAATAATAAGTTAACCTTGTTCATTTTAGTAAACTATAGGATGAAAATTCACAAAAGTAATATTTATAAACAAACCGCAATATCTGTTATTATTACAGTGATTTCTTTCATTTATCTTCCAGACCAAGCAGTGATATCCAAAGTTCGACATGTATCGATCGGTCTTAGCAAATATATATAAGTTTCAACCTCATCTTCTCCCATCACTTTGTTCATATACTTGTAGAAAATAAGCTATCACTTAATCCTTCAATCTGAATCTGTTAGCTTCCTTCTCAACACCAAGGATAAAAACTGATGCAACTCCGAACATTTGAAGTCCCATCTTGCACACAGTTTTCTATGTAAGTATACTTACTGCTCCACAAGGGCTCTAGCCTTTATCTGACTTTCCTGCTTCCATTCTTCCTAAGCTCGTATCAGCTACAAATGTTTGAAACTCATGAACGCGTCCATCATTTACATGAAAATAAAGATAGGCGATTTAGGCTAAAGCTCCGAGCCACGCTGAGATCGTTTCTCTCCAGATTTGCAAGTTACTGAAGACTTCCCTCACATTTAGCCCTCTCCAACTTCAGATTACCAAACTTGACGTAACAAGATTTGTGCCACTCACCACAGCTTTGGACCAGTTTATTTACACTCATCTCTCCTCCACAGTTAAGTTCCACTGTCAATGGATCCAAGCTTCTGAACTCAGTGACGTGTTTAGAGAAGGACTGGTTTGGCTCTGTTTTGTCCCCGATTCCTTGTGCATTGAGCGGGCATTTACAATTCTCTGTAGCTATATCTTGACTGATAAAGCACATGTTCTAATCTATCTTGTATTACAATGCTCTGTAGCTATATCTTGACTGATAAAGCACATGTTCTAATCTATCTTGTATTACAATTCAACCCGAAGAAAAAGGTATTTTGTAACATATATTATTGTTAGTAAATAGATCATCTGGTAGGCTACCTTTAAAAATTGTATATTTGTATTCTCCGACCCCGAAAATATATATTTACACACCCAGATTGTGATCCTAATTGATAATCTACTTATATTTTAAGATGGCCGCTATATAATTTAAGATGGCTGCCAGAAGAGGTGGTACTTATAAAAATATAAAGCTATGGCTCTAGGTGCTTTTGTCCAGTGTGTCCCCATTTTGATGGTAAGCTGCCATACCAATAATGTCGAAGACCCAAACAGACCCATTCCCTCAGGATCTAGGACCAGTTCCATTCCACAGGCGCATTGAGAGTCTCATTGTATGCCTTTGGGACAACCAAGCCTCCAATTACACAGCGCAGTGATATGTACTGTACGTCTCTTACAGGACTTTATTATTTGTAATGAGCTTATCTTGAAAATCCTCTTTTGTAGGACTTCCCTCCATTTAATGCTACCACAGACTAAGCTTGTCTTGTTTCGCAAGGTACGCCAAATAGGCTAACATGTGTTCAAGGAGACTGCCTAGGTATATAAAATAAACCTATTTTCTATGACTGAAATATTTTCACTTATAAACATATAGTATGATTTCGATAGGAAGAACAGTAAAAGTTAGTAGGTAAAGTTACTAAAACAATTTTTATGTATTCATACATCAAGTCATGTAATCTGCAGCTGTCACTTTTAATAGATAGTATAAACATGTACTCATAGAGTAACAAAAATAATATAATACAATTGTATTAATTTTGGCTGCACAGAAATTTGTTTGCATTTTTTCTACTGTACCTCCAACCATAAACACAGTGTAGCTTAAATTTTGAAATTTTTCACTTTGAATGGTCCAAAAATCCTAATTCTGGCTGATTATAAAAACCTAAATGCCCAGGAAATGAAAGGCTACTGATTAAGGAGCCTATAATAGCTCTTTTTGAATCGAATGATGTAATTAAATAGGGACCCGCCTCGGTGGTGTAGTTGGCTAACGCGCTTGTTGTGTTGAGCTCGACTGCTGAGGACGGGGAGATCGAGGTTAGAATCTCGGTCGGGTGAACTGGGGGTGGTTTTTCCTAAAGGGTTTTCCACTCTCCATCCACGCAAATGCGGGTTCACTTCCTCAAATTCAACTTTCCCAATTCCTAATTCATTAGCGTAATTAGTGCTTAAAGCGTATAACCCGAACGGGTAGTAAGACGCGGTGCTAAATATTATTATTATTATTATTAAATAGGGGGAAGGGTCACAACACGCATTGCCATTTGTATTTTCCTCCTCTCCTGTTCTCCTACTAACGGACAGCTCCACTCAGTAACGTTATAAGCACAGTGATTTTCTGCTCAACTATTCTAGTGCCGTGAGGGTAGTAAACTAGTGCCACATGGATGAATTAGGTCAGAAAATGACTAAGGTGATATATATATATATATATATGTATAGATTACTTTACATTCTGCATACATTTATAAAACTAGAATGTTTGTCTCTTATTTTGAACAATTTTTTATTTATGTTTTATCAACATTAGCTAACATATACAAATTTATTTCACTCAGTGGAATTCCTATGCCTTGTTTTGTTTATAATGTTTCTGTTTGACGCATCGTCTGTTAATCGCACGAAAGTCGAGTTGTTCTGGCCACAGCTTTTTATTTGCTCTTTCAGATGTTTCTGTAATCTTTACGCTGCTGTAAACCGAGGATTACAAGAACCTCGGCGCATGCGCAGAAGAGCAAGGTGCTCACCTGGGCGCGAAAGTAAGCGACTACTGGTCATTAATTAAGCTCAGCGATGCGAACACCAATGAACGAAGTCGAAAGAGCGTGTTCATTGGCGCGTGTCTGATCTTCTGTTGTTCGTTACTTATTCGACTTTTTCAAAACAAAAGTAGTCGAAGGGTGGTAGCGACGTGCACAAAAGAAGGGGATATAAACTCAAATTGGTTTTAAGCTGCTAGGTAAATTAGTTGGAGCTCTTCGAAACATAAAAGTTTCCAATATTTTTCTAATCAATTTTAACAAACAATACCAAAAATGTTTTTTAAATCATTATTTTCAAGCGTTTGCGATTTATTTTTACTGTTTTAACATTTGGGGGGGAAAAAAATTCAATCCATCACACATTTATATAAAATTGTTTTTTTTAAACGTAGTAGAATTAAAAATAATATAATATAACATAATATACTGGTAATATTTTAAATTCATATATTACAAACTAATACGTGATTACATGTTAGCTGCTCCACACTTATTTTTATACTCTCAAGGTGTATTCTATTGGTGAGCATTATAATATAGTTACTATTGCAACCCCCCCCTTAATCTCTATAAGGTGAGAGAGGCAGTAAATTAGGTAAAGATTTACTTGGTTGAACATAACA